>BMAO01023682.1:0-20874 GCA_019973975.1 Trichonephila clavata
AAAGTCTAAGTTTAAGTAAACAATACAAATACTGCATGTATAGTATATTTATAATAAAAGATTTCTGTAATTTAAAATTAAATAATTTTTTGAACTAACAGAAAGTGTAAAAATGAAGAGTTAAAAACTTCTAAAGGAAATTCTTTCTTTTTCATAAACATTAAAAAAATGAGCTGTACATTTTCTCAATATAAAAAAATAAACTAAATATATGTAACAATTAAGTTAAAGAAATTAAAAAAATGGGGAAAAATAATTGTGTGTCGGGGGGAAAAATAAGTGATATCATAATCCACCACAACAAACAATCACTTCAATACAGACTTTGATTATATATCCGCGATTATTCACGGAGTTTATGACTGAAAAATCCTGGAATTCAAGTTTTTCCAAGCTATTCTCTTTCTCCTTAATGTCTCCTTTTATTTTGTATAATAAAGGAGGTAAAAAGAACCAATATATCGAGGATTCTGATAAGAATTACCCAATACGGTATCGATCGCAAAAAGTAAACAAGTCTATCGATCTGATTGGCAGCCATTTTCATCAAGAACTTCATTGAAAATCCCTTTACGTAAACGAAAGATTACACTTTCGATACCTGAACCCAAGGCACTTTTGGGGCCAAGGAAATTAATTGATGAACTGGGAGTCGCTGTTTATTTATAGCGCTGAGAACTTAATTGGGTAATTGCATTGGCCGATATCTTATTACACTTGAGATTTGGCCTCTTTGAGAATTCAATTAGAAATTATGTTAGAAAGGGTATAAAATCCAATTAAAGAATTTTGGTATGGGCAGTGATACTTGGACAGCATGATGCCTAATCAATCAACAGGGCTTATTTAAGCTAAGAAGGATTTGATTTACGAGTATAGAATAACATTGTGTTTGTATAGTTTGCCTTGTGTTTTGTGATAAATATGTTGTGTTTAAAAGGAATTAAATGGGGCGAGTTATCTGGTGGTTACAGTTAGGAGTTTGGTCACCAGTAGGAATTAAGTGAACAGTAAATTTGGATTGCAACTCCAAAAAATATTATCCTGGACAGAAATAAATATTTTCTTCCGAGATATAATCAAATTCGCTCTTCACCTTTCTTACGTACTTTATCGCTTTTATTCAGTCATACTGTGGTATATGATTATACTCTCGCGAATAAAGTCTGTGAACTAATTATTTACTCCTTGTTCTTTAATGAATTTGTAAGTTGTAAGCAAAATATCAAAACAAACTGCCCCGTCGAAGTTACTAATATGCATTTTAGAAATCCTTTGTACCATTATGACCTATAATATCTATTTTTCCACTGTATACTTCGACGTTGTATTCGCGTGAGGATGAATGAACAAACTTGTAACCCAACCTGACGGGTTTCCTTTTATAAATTTTTTTAAAAAGAAAACAAGCATTGTTTTGCTCAAAAGCTGAAAGCAGAGCATTCAAATTCAAAGTCAAATTCCCTTATGCTTTACACAAATATAGGAAAATATTAAAATGTTAAAAACTATTATTAATATTCATAGTAATCTGATCTACAGTAATGACCCAAAAATAGTGACCAAGCTCTGCTACCAACTCCGCACCCAACTCTGCACCAACTGCAAACTTTTTGCATTCCATGATGAAGGAGAATGAAGCATCCTAAGATGGCTTTCAAGGGACTTAATATAAATTGGCTTCCGATCTTCAGTAATTCTTTCCATCAGAATTTAAAAAGTTCCGTGATTTGTTGAAATATTTGTAACCTTCATAACTCAAAGGATTTTTGTCCCGTCATTCTTTTGTAATGTGTGATTAATACTTAGTTCTGTGAGCTCCGTGTGATACGTTGTGGTTCAAGGGGATTTTATAATTGCTTTCAATAAAAAAAGTCTGCTCAGTCAGATTCCTCGTTGGAGTACATAAAAATGCCACAAACTGTACCTGTACGATCCACAGTTTACGAAATAAACACGAAGGAACATAGCATGAAGGACAAATCAGCTGTAGTATTTGCAAATATTTATCAAGCAGATGCTCGAAGTGTCTGTCATACATGTCGTGCAGGTTTGAGCGTGCCGTGGATTGGATGAGTATTCACTTCGCAGCAGACGGTGTCCACCGAAGTTCAGGTTCTGGCATATTAACCTCCCCTGTTTGAAAAGGCAGTTACAAACAAACAAAATAAAATAAGAGACTTTACATTAATTAGTTTAAAAAATTTTGTCCGCTAAATGCGCTCCTACAATGGTGAAACATTGACGAAGTCTATCCGGAAAATTGTCCATATCTTTGTGTAATTTGCGCTGGAATATGGACCACTGCCTGGGTGATTGCTTCCTTTAGTACTTGCAGGGTTTAAGACATGTTTGTACTCTTGAGGTTTTTCTGCTTCCCAGTAGAGGAAATTTTGTTTATTCACAGTGTCTGACAATTGGAAGTGGGCCTCATCAGACGAAATCAAAACAGCGCCAGCGGGAATGTTCTGAAGAACTATCGGGAAAGACTCCTTTCATTGTATCACCTTGGAGGATGACATTTATCGACATAATTTTAAAACCAATTAATGTAATGCATCGTATTTGTTGTTCACCAATAAAAGACTTTTCTCTATATCGTGTTTTTGTTTTACTGCCTTTTGAAACAGGGAGGTTAATATGCAAGAAACTGTACAAGCAGCCTGCAGACGAGCAATTAAGTGCTCTTGAGCAGTCACTACGTCTCAATACACCAATTCTTGAGAACGTCCCATAGAAATAAAATCCATCTGACAATAGTGGTGACCATAGAACTGGACCTTCACGTCTAAACCAGCAACCGGAGTACCCATATCCAGCCAATCACGTGCAGGAGCACAAAAACGTCCAACATTTCTACCTTGTACCATTATGATACCATCATAAGGTATCATTAGGTGTCAACACTTACCATATTTTTCTCGTCCACTATGGATCGTAGAGTTACAGTTCTTTGGGAATTTTTTATGTACCCACAACGAGGAATTTGGCTATGCAGAGTTTGTGTGATATGTATAGGCCCTGTACAAAAAAAAAATAACAACCAAATTATTTCATACAATTATTATTTTTAAATAAGTTAAAACAGTAAAAAAATTCACCGTTTTCTTAACATGATGTAAATTCCTTGTCCAATTCGTATTTTAATGCATTTTCTTAAAGATCAGTTTGAACCTAAAATAACGAGATTATCAGGTAAAAAGTTATCAAATCAAAAACTTAGTGTATATTTAACATATTTAAAAATTTATTTTCATGTGGAAATCATTGGCATTAAAGGTTTATTTTAGAAGGAAGAAGAGTGTTTATATATGGCTTAAATATCGATTATTTAATTTTGCCTGCATTCAATTTTGAAAAAGAATTTGGTCTTATTATTAGTAAAAAAGTGCGGTAGCTTGAATTTAAATTCCATATATATTATATAAAATCATCAAGAACCTTAAAAATAATTTTAAAAGATTAAGATAATTTTAAAAATAATTAGAGTTATTCAAATTTTACGTACTATTTAAAAAAAATCCAGTATGTTATTGTTTCTGAGAAATGCATTTATAGATAGAACTGTTGAATCCCCATTTATATGAAGATCATGTAAGCTTAAGGAAGCCATTCTGTTAATTCTGAAGAAAAAAGAAATTTTAATACACTGTATATTGCCATATCAAAGTAGAACAAATTGTGGCTTTCAGTATAAATTATTGTTGCTCTATACAAAAACAATTAAATTATAAAAAAAAAATTTTTTTCAGAAATAAAATTTTGAAATTGCTTTTCTTAGACTAAATATTAAAAACATTTTTCCTTTCTTCAAATATTATTTTAGGTAAACGATGAAACGAATATTGCAAAAAACGTTGGTGATTTTTAGTGATTGGTATAAGTGTGGAAATTTAATAATAAAAAAATATATACAACAATTTGTTTTAATGCAAATCTTAAATGCAGCAATATTATTTAAAGGTTGCAAGTCAAACAAAGAAAAAAGTCAGAAAATGAATAGTATTTCCATGAAGATTAAAATAACGCAGTTGAAATTTTATGTAAAACGTTTCATTCTTTCCTTCTACAAATGATTTTGAGTCCGTTTATTGAATTTCTCATAAATTTCAAAAGAAGAAGCACTCGATCTGTTTCTTTGTATATTTGCAAAATTTCAAGGAGAAAAATACTTTCTGAAGTAATATGTATTGAACAAAAGAATATATATTTATGGCAAATGTGATTCCCAAATCGCTTTTAAATCACTCACTCTTTCTCAGAATTGTATCTCTTAGCTATTTTATTCTGCGTATCCTATAAATTTTCAATCAGATCAGATAAGATATACAAAGAAAAATTCACTTGTGTGGTTTTCACACTGTTTAAAGTTTTATGTAACGGTTGTGTACTATTCGTTTGGAATTCAACTGGAAAAATATTCATAAAACCGTAGCCGTTACTTTAAAAAAATGTAAATAATTTTTTTAAATTTTCAAAATTTTCTAGTATTTTAGGAAATATTCCTATAAGTATAAAAGCATATGTTTACAGAATAATTGCCTGTCTGTGAAATTTTAAGAATTAGTTTTAATAATTATTTTTAGTCTTACATGGTACGATTTACACAAAATTCTTTTAATTGAATGATTTTCATAATTTTTTTGGTATCCTCCGATGTGTATGCATGATGTCAAAAGATTTTGTTCTCAAAATTTCATAAAAAGTTAACCATTTAATTTTTTGAGCGAAAAACTTGAAACTTCTGAAGTGATATTAAAATGCTACTACTCCTACAAAAATTAACTTACAAATATATAATTTGATTTACAAGTACGTCAAACTATGCTTAACAAAAGTTGGTATGGGTTTTGCGATAACATGATTGGTATTTTTACAATACATCTTTTATGAATATTTATATAAATCCCTTTAAAAAATGTGTAAATTCTAAATGCAATTATTTCTGAAAAAATAAATATTGCTTTGATTGAAAAATACATACGAATTTTTATTCCATGTATTATCCCTAACAATTGAAACAAATTTCCAAGTATTAGGTACAATATAAAAAAAAACCTTAGCATTTTTAATGAAGATAAACTAGTTAATTTATCTTTCCGATATAAGTCAGTTTAAAGTTTTGATTTGCCATTGGGATGTGAATAAAACCAAACGAAAAAGTTATCACAACTCTGCATTTCTTAAACTTAGAACTTTCGAATTTTGCGAGTTTGTAGAGAATTTTATAAGAAATAATTTAGGCTAAAATAATTAGATTTGATTTTTGGTCGATTTTTGTCAATTTGATCGCATTTTTTCCCCTTAAAAACTTTTAAAAAGTCTAATTTGAAAGGCCTTAATAATAATTATGTAATTAGAGCTGCTGATTCCATTCGAAATATTCCAGTTCCGATAATCATAGACCATCATTAACATCCAGGAAATATCAAATTTACAAGTTATATAAATACACTTTTTAAAAAGAATAAAATTAATACAAATAAAATACCTAAAAAATTGTCGATGGATGGAAAATACTACACTGTAGATATTTAATGATAATTTTTTTTAAATAATTTTTTCATGATTATTATGAGGATTTAAAAAATTATGTGATGCTTATAATGTTGAATATACTAAAATGTATGCATTTTATAATTTTACTTTAGTTCAAAATATTACAGATGGTAAAATATGTTACAGCAAAGAGGAAAATGGTTCTATCACCATCGTATGGTACCACTCTATGAATACAATAAATAATACTGTGTTGTAGCGTATTGATCCAGTTTCTTATAATGAATCAATTTTGCAGGGTATTATATTATGTTTCTTCAAATATGTAAAATGACATACATCTACTAATAACATTTTTCTCACTATAAATCACCAAAAATAGTTGAGAGGCGTAACTTGGTTTAATCAATGAAATGTTATCGTTACACGCTTTGAAAAAGGCACCCAATGTGAAAGATTCTTTTTCCCGCTGAAGTACTGCAAAGTTGAGGAGCCCTCGTTAATAAAATACCAGAATAACGCTTCGAAACAGGCTGGAATTAAAATTATTTAGTAATATTGAATATACTATTAGTCGCTTTTCAGAATTACTCCTTTTAAGAACAATGAGAAATAATAAATGCAAACTTTTTAAACTTTTAATTTTGGAAAATGTAATCGATTCCATTACAGAACTAAAGTGGATTTTTAATTATCCAAATAAAGGTCATTTTTATTGTCTTTCATAGTGAAGCAGATATTTCATTCACTGTACAAGATAATTTAAAAATGCTTTTGTAAATCAGCAAGCTGCAAGTAATACAAAATCAAAAGTTTGCAAATAGTGGTGAGGAAACAAATAACCTGTTTTTCTGAAAGAGCTTGAGCACTTGCGTTTGGTTTTAAAAGAAACCACTCTTTCCATTCATTTCTTTAAAGCACAAAAACCAGTTCTTTTATTCATCAAACTATTTAACTACTATTTTGCTTCGTTTTTAGGTTATCTGTTCATTTCTCGTTCAGGTCTGTTCTTTTCTCCTTCAGTGTGTTCAATCTGATCTTTTCTCCTTCAGTCTGTTCAATCTGTTCTTTTCTCCTTCAGTCTGTTCAATCTGTTCTTTTCTCCTTCAGTCTGTTCTTTTTTCCTTCAGCGTGTTTAATTTGTTCTTTTCTCCTTCAGTCTGTTCAATCTGTTCTTTTCTCCTTCAGTCTGTTAAATCTATTCTTTTCTGTAGTCTGTTAAATCTATTCTTTACCTATCGTAACGTGTTCATCTGCTTTTCAGGTTTCATTGTTCTTCGATTTTTTTCACTAATGCTTGATTAGTGCAGGAACAAAGATTAGGACACACTATGCCAAACTTCACTAGACTCACACAGTTTTTGAATATGTAGTATCGATTTTCAGGATATAGTTTTTTGTACTTCCGTTTGATGAATAAGATGAAATTATTCAAAATCAGTGATAAAAATTTACTAGACAAAGCATTTAAATTAAAAATTTAATTAAAAGCATTAATCTTGCAAACTATTTAAATACTTTTTACAATAAAATTAAATATAAATTTTTTTTCTCATGTAATTTTAATGATAGTTTGAATTTGAAAAAACGATTTTTGTGTATAACCATGTTTTTAATATAGTCAACTTTTTAGAGTTTTTTTCTTCTACCAAATGCCTAAACCCAGATGCTTATCTACTATTAAAATAAATCACAAGGGAGATTGTCCAACCTGATTTTATTTTGTGATATTAAGATCTAATTCATCTATTATTGTGAGAATCCTTCTCATTTAATTGATGAGTCGGCACTGAAGTTCGTTTGATGCGTAAAGATAAGTGCTTTTTGAGCATTTATAATTGAATAGCTAAATTGATCGTTGCCCCACACTTTGAGTTAGCCTTACACTGTGTGTGATAAACGATAAGTGATTATGTGTGTCTGTGATTATTTTTGGTGTTGTGCATCATGTCGACTACTCCTAATGGGATTATTCGAGTCACAATCGTATAAATATAGAGTCTTCAGGAGTTTGATAGTCGGTGGAGGTGTAGGCGGTACAAGCTTCTATTTACTTAAAAACGCATCATATCAAAAACATCCCATATTATTTTAAATTTATCTATGGCAAAAACACGTCTGTAATATATTTGATTGAAACTATGTAAATAAATAATAATGATCGGCCATTTTTGAGTTATTGTTGCTATCTTTCACCGAAAAGTTATATATTTATCTCTTGACCTAAGCAAAATGAGTAGGAAAACTTCGAAATCATTTTGATTAGAATTACAAAACTTGTAATCATACGCCCATTTCATATTTTAAAATTAAACATGTGTTTTAATTTAATCCTTGTTAAAAGAATAAGAATCTATTACCAAACAAGATGTACCAAAGCTTTTATTGATTGACCCTAACCTAAATAAATTTACTTCATAATCGGTTGATTGGAATTTAAAAACACTCCGAAAACGAATCCCCATTTCTGGAAAGCAAATTTTAAACAGAACATTACCAAATATCTTTAAGAACACTTTCACTTAAATGCTTTTCCAGTTGCGGATTATTCTCCAATAAAAGTCTTCCAATAGAAATAAAGCGCGAAAGGCACACAGCGATTTGAAGTGCAATAAAAACAAAATTGTTCAAAGCCTGCTGTCGTACGATATATATCCTCTATCAATCAATAAAGAGCTGCGCCAAGTATTTCGCGAAGAATCTTTTGCCCGAAATCCATTTTCTTGAGTGAGAACATAATTCGATTTCGAGCCAGAATTGCAGTCAACTTGGTTGCACCATCAATTTTAACAACCTGCCGCCTATTTCAAAACAAGGCGAAACCAAATACTCTTCCGTTCTTTGTTCCGCCTTGTAAGTACTTTAACACAGTATGCGCCTGCATTTTACCTCGTGTGCATTTTTATTCCTATTATGTTTCAAGATTAGGTTGCTGGCGACATGTATCAGACACTATTCAGACCGCTCTAACGAGGCCATTTGTAGCAATTGTCTATCGATCGCTGAAAGCATTACTGTGGCCATAGAAGAAATCTACAGGATTCCCGCTTGTGTTTGCTGCAAGTTCTTTGACCTGAGATGTGCAATATAACGATGAACATTCTTACCTATGATCCTGTCATGGTCGATAAATAATACAATTTGTAAATATGTTTTATTCTTATAGTAATTTAAGCGCTAAAGTTTTGCAAATAAGAGTTCAAACGAAAAAGTGTTTCTGTGGTCTGTTTTAATGATTTCGCTTGTATTGTATGTCCAGATTAAATAGCTGAATATATGTAACAAACCTTTCACGCCGAGACAAAAACATCTCACATAGTGATGGGGTAATTCATGTGATGTCATAGTCACATGATAAATGTAACCATGTGTTTCGAGACAATATTTTCATGCACTTTGCTGTTGCCACTTTTTGCTTTTTGCTCAAATTTTCTTTTTAAATAATATGTATTTCTCAACAGTGATAATGCACAAAGATAAACAAAAAACACTTGATTTAAAAACAAGTAACACACAATTTTTTTTTTATTTTTAAGCAAATTCTTACTTTATGGATGTATAGAAAGTATTTCATCAACGATTGAAAATTTGAACAAGGTATATATATGGCGAGAGAGTGAACTAATAGTAGGAATAGAAAAAAAAGCATGATTTCTCTGCATTGTTGTAACAATGCACACCCGGTTTGGTTAGTTTGCCTGAAAAACCGGTTTTCGATACCAACTTGTGTCATTGATTTAACAGTTACATTGTTACAACAATGAGAACAAATCTAAGTAGGTGTCAAAAACGGAAATTAATTAAATTAATTTAATTTAATTAATTAATCAATATTTGAAAAAAAACTGTATTAACATCAAATGTCATTCACTACAAGTTTAAAAAAAATCATTTGAACTTGATTAAATGAATATAGAGTATTTTATTAACGATTGAAAGTTTGAACAAGTTATATATATATACATATATAGGAAAAGAGTGAGCTAATAGTAGGAATTGAATATACATATAATATAAGTTTGTTTCTTTAAGTTTTGAAAAACTTTTAGAAGAATTTTAATACTTGAACATCTTTACCCATATATCATTTCGAAATTTTGTCTAAATTACTAATTAATTTAATTAAAAGTTTTAAGGATTTTATTTGAGGCCAAAATATTGTTTTAACCATGTATTTAAGATATATGACCAAGATTTATTATAGAGAAAAAGATAGTTTGTGTCTGTAGCTCTCTCTTTAATATAAGTACGATTTATATTCTTACACACACACACATTCGACACCAAATATTATTCACCTATAATTCTTAGTGTGTGATACATAGCTTGCGACTATTTTTACCATTTAAAAATTTTTTCTAGATTACATTTTTAATAATCATTTTTGAATAATTTACTTAAAAAAAGAAAAATAATTTATGATAACTGGAAGTAAACTGCAAAAGTGAAATTACAAAACTTGAACAATTAAACCAAGTCTTAATAGATGAAATTTTGGAATTCAAAATTACAGTAGAACGTCGTTTATCCGGAGCGTCAAATATCCGGACCAAAGTCCGGATACATTTTCGAACTGTTTAATGCTCAAAAGTTGTTTCGTGTGAAACCAAAAGTGACGGGAAAACCCAAGGTGATGGATATTTGGGGAATTTCAGTTGTGTGATTTGGTAAACATATGTGTGGAATATTAGGTCAGTTTGTTTCTTAGTGAGGGGTGTATACGTGCTCATTTGTTCTGTCTTGTTGATGTAGAAACTTGGATGGCATGTGATGCAGAAGACTGTGTATTTCAAATGCTAAATGATGTTTAGATTGTGACTTCCGTGCAAGAAGAATCTGACCCTGTCGACGATGAAACTGATGAAGATGAGGAAAACAACGAAAGTAGCAAGGGTCCATCAAATGCTGACGTGTTTTGTGCGTTAGAGATAGCTATTAAGTGGTATGAACAATGATTAGAGTGCTGTCCTACTCAACTACTGCTGCTCAAGAGAATCAGAGACCTTGCAGCGAAAAAACGAAGGTGTACAATGGTACATCGAACAATAAGTGATTGTTTTTCACAATATATTTAAAATTGCGACATTTTGCACGTATTTTGCTTTTTCTTCAAGCACGTTTCCCGCATGTGATGATTTTCAATATTCGTATAGTGTCTGGTTTCATATACTGCATGGATCGCATTCCGTTTTTGGTTATCCGAACAATCGCGTATTCGAACGATGTCTGGTCCGAATGGATTCGGATAAACGACGTTTCACGGTATATATATTTGTTCAATGGAGAAAATTGGTGAATTTGGAAAAAAAATTAAATGCCTATCATCTGTTTCAAATGTTACAACGATTTGTTTAAGCATTAAATTATTGTTAATGCTTAAAATCAACAGATGGGAATAATAAACTGATTTTACTTAATATTATCAATCAACGTCATTTTCATGCATAAACACAGCAATGTTGATCCACAAATGGTGTTACTTCAATATAACATCGTGTTTAACCATAAATTTAATAATATGGTAACACATTATGTTTTGTGTAATATAATGTATTTGTGTATCATTATTGAAAGCATTCTTTTTTAAAATTTAATAGTAACTAATTATTATTCTTTCACGAGGCTAATATTTCATCATTTCGAAAAAGCACAAAATCTTTTTTAACTTTATTTATAAAACCATAGAACATTTTTTAAAGACGAATGAGGAAAGATATTAAAGTATCAACCATTTTAATTTTGCAAATACATTATATATAAATAAAACAATTATTAAATGCATTTTCGAATCATTAATTTCACAAAAATATTTTTGATGTACATGCTGTTTTCAGCTATTTTCAGACCTCAACCTGGTCTAAAACAGGTTCTTTACTTCAAATGAAATAAGTTGAGAATAATTTTCCGACAAAAGTGAAACATTTAAGACATCAATATCTGGAAGATATTTGCTGCATATTTACTACATAAAAATCTGTTTTTAAAGGTAATTTTAAAATACATTATAATGAGATATTTCAATACAAACTATCACGATAGTTAATAATACATTTTAATGCAATGAGATCTTCAACAGTCAAATTGAAACTAATTATTCCTAAAGTCATTGTCAAAGCAAAAAACGTAATTATTCCACAATTGTAATGTAAAAGTAATTATTCCTAAAATATAATGTAAAGGTAATTATTCCTAAAATAGAAAATACAAGTAGTTTCTAAATGTAAAAGTAATGCATTTTTATAGAATTGTTAATGAACAAAAACTTTTCTGAAACCAAATTCTGTAAAAAAACTATTTTTCAATTATATTTATTTTACGTATATATATATATATATATATATATAGGGGGTATCTCTTCTTACAATAAAGGAATGTTATTTATCTATAACCAAGCTTATTATATCCCCCATTATTGAATTAAATAAGTATTTTAAGTCATTAATAAGGAAAAACTAATATTTTGATTTACTATTATGAAACTGAGAATAAAAACAAAAGAGAAATGAAAACCATTACTGGAAATCTAATATTTATTATTTAATTATAATTATTAGCAGCTTCTTACATTTGGATATGTTCTAATTAGCTATGTTTATCTCCAATATTTTGTAATTAATCATAATATTAATGATACATAGCACATTTACAATGCAGAAAAATTTGATTTGGTTAGATGGAAAATTTCTTCAAATAAAAGAATTTGTACAGGAAAAAAATCGCTTTTTAATAGTTAGTATTAATATCAATACATAAAACACAACAGAAAACAATTTTAATAAACATAAAGGAATCGAAAAAAAATGTGGTTCATTTATTACAATTTCTTTTAATATTTGACCTCTCATACATCTCATATAATTGTATTATTTTCAAGAATTTTTTCCATTTCGAATCGTACACTTATAGCTATTATATCAAAAAGAAGAATAGGAAAATTAGATCCTATCCCTTCAGAGGATCAACAAAACCCTCTCTCACATTAAATATTCATTTTTGCCTTAATTTCTTGTTCACCTTTCTGAAAAATGCAGAAAAAGAATTATTTTTCATTTCACCCGACACGTGGTTAATATTTCAAGACACAACATTTTCACCGTGAACGGAAAAGGTAATTAGAAAGAACCATATTTCAGGTTCAAATATTTTTCTCTCTTTAATGACTGTCATTTTTTAACTGTCTTTCTTCTCGGGAAATATCCGTTTATTTTCAATGCAATTATTTCTTTTTTGGGGAGAGAATTTCTGTAGTAGAAATAAATAGAGCTATTCTTCTTATTATGTGTTTAAATAAATGTCAGAATTGCTCGGATTTGATTTATCTTCCCGTAATAGCTGAAACTGATGCTGTCATCGAACAAAAGAGTGACTTATCTTCAGTGTGTAGTTACTATCATTTGAAAAGAGAATGTTTTTTTCACCTCTTGATAACAAGATTAATGGTTATCATGTCAATTTAATGTAATACATTGACTTAGATAAATGCTCTTGATATATTTTTTATGTTAAAGATTGTATTAAAATATTAATAATTTAAAAGGAAGAGCATAAATGTCACCTGTTAATTGTTAAAAGTGTGAATGTACCTTTTTAAAAAAGAGAAATAAACTTAAAGTAGATTTAAAAAAAGTTTTTTGAAAAAAAAAAGAAAACTGAAGTTCATTCAAATCAATACATGCACGAAAAAGGCATTATAATTAGAATATTCTTTGAAACATTAAAAACGTTGTCTATCTAATTTTTTCCATCGTATTGTATTCTAAAATTAAAATTAATTACTACTAGAATAATTAAGGGCATGGTACGATTTATACGTTTTTTTTTTAATTTAATGATTTTCGTAACATTTTGGTTGCCTCCTATGTGTATCTATGACGTAAAACACATTTTGTGCTCATGATTTCATAAAATAACCTTTTAATTTTTTAAGGGAAAAACTTAAAATTTATGAAGTGATTTTAAAATGCTACACCTCCTACAAAAATTGACGTACAAATATGAAATTTGATTAACCAGTATGTCAAACTATGTATAATAAAAGCTTATATGTGTTTTGCGATAACATGATTGGTATTCGTACAATACTTCTTTATATGAATGCTTATTGAAAATTCCTCAAAAAATGTGTAAATTCTAAATTTAATTATTTTTAATAAAATAAGTATTTCTTTGATTGGAAAATGCATACCAAATTTTATTCCATGTCCTATTAGCAACAAATGAAAAAAAATTCCAAGTATTTGGCTAAAAAAAACAGAATATTAGAAAAGCTGCCTTAGTATTTTAAAGGAAGTCAAACTAGTTATTTTATCTATCCAAGATATATCAGTTTAAAGTTTAGATTTGGCATTGGGATGTGAATAAAAATGAACGTAAAAGTTACCACAACTCTGCGTTTTTTAAACTTAGAGCTTTCAAATTTTGTGAGAGTATAGAAAAATATAGAAAAGAATTCAGTAAAAAAAATTAGATTTAATTTTTTGACAGATTTTTTTTCCAACTATGTCACCTTCAAAAATGAAATTGCAAAGGTTATTTGCTGCAAAAGTATACAACTATGTGCAATACATTCTCATTAAACTTTCTAGGCCACGGTAGCCTAGTGCAGTAATTCCAAACATTTATCGCCGCTGAACTGTCAATTTTTGATAATTTTACCACAGCCCACTGAGGCTGAAACATTCCTGGTTTACTTTTTAGATAGTTTTGGTTAGGTAATTTTAATCTAATTGTACGTAAATAGGCCTTTAGAAAAAAATGCAGTTAAGCCAAAAGAAAGCAAAGTGATTTAACTTGGAATATAAAGTGATTTCTTTGGAAAGTCGTATAAGCCCATTAGAATTGCACCGCAGAAAATGTAACAGAAGTAATTTAATGTTCGTTGAGCGGCCTGGTACCATATGATCCTCGAGCCGTTACTGGACCGGGGGTTAAAGATCACTGGCCTAGAGGCTATGGTCACTAAGTCTGATCTGAAGTTTTATGAATTCAAGCCCTTGTGGCCTTGAAGGTTAACTTGTAGAGAAGCTGATGCATGTTAAATCTGTCGAGGGTTAAAGTCCTCCTGTTGGCGTGGCCGGAGCGTTTAGAGTAGAGGGTTTCAGCTCGTCGTCCTCACCACACTTGAATTATGCGCTCAAAATAGCAAGGTGCGTCTCGTTCTGTTTTTTTTAATGTGACACAAATAAACACGCACTCACTCTGTAAACTATTGTTTTTTAACACCCTTTTATAAGCTTCACTTGTATGTGATTGAATCTTTGAACACAACTGTTACCCAGTTTAAATGTTCAAATGAATTCGAAATTTTGCTCACTTGTTCAGGACTGGTGACAATACAATAATTTAATAATTGTGTTCCATTTTCTTAAAAAGGATCATCAGGATTAACGATTTTCCATTTTCAAATCTCATCCCGCATCTGGCGATTAATTTCAGATCCCATTTCCAGGTTTGGCAAATAAAAGATTAAGTTAGAAATTAGTTCGAATAGCAATAAAAAGGCTTTTTTCAGTGCTTTTAAACTATAATTACTACAGAAAATGTTAAAACTACTTAATCACTTGGATTTAAAAGTAGAATGCACTACTATGTGTAATACTTATAACGTTTCGTTCAAATACCAAAATTAAAAAAAAGTAAATGTTAATATGTTACTGTTTCTTATCGTTTAGTGCTTAGTAAATTATTAAGCCTTTCAGTAGAGTAATCACTTGTCAACTGCATGAGTATAAAAATATGTTAGTAATTAGTCGTATGACTGAATTATTAAATAGATTAAAATATCTATTGTTATTGTTTAAAAAGTAAGTAAATGAAAAGGAGTTTTCAATGAATCTATAATTCCCTAGCTCAATTTAAGAATTAACATTGTAAGCTCACATTCCAATTTAATTGAAACAATGCACATAAGTAAAACTAGACTAATGATGTTTCTAACACAATTTATTAAGTTCTTAAACATTAAATAAACAGTTAACGATGAAGAAATCAAATCAAATGATTGTTATACAGTCAAATCAGACATTCTTCATTTGGAATAAATTAATTGCATTATTTCTTTTTTACATTTCAAAAGGAAATAAATTCATTCAATTAACTATGAACTAAATATACGTAGTACATCAAACAAACTTTTAATTTAATTGTATTTCAAAATATATTATCAAATTACTTCAAGTGAAACTAAGTATAGATTGAAATTCAAAGACGTCTTAAATGTATTTATATAGAATTAAATATTATTTAAACTAATCACTTCTAAATGCACTATATATCAAATTAAATAAGTGTAGAATGGATAATATATATTCAACAATTCACATAAATTGTATAAGCCTATTCCTACTTCGTTAGAATAACGTACTGGTACTATCTGTTGCAGCTAATTGTAACTGATAGAAATAACGCAGAATAAATTTAAAATTAAAAAATAGAATTTAATTAATGAATTAATATTTGAAAAAACTCTATTAATATCAAGTGTAATGTACATTAAATTAAAAATTAAATATATATATTAGCGGTACCAGGTACTATGTATCTGGCGGTAAAAATATTTTGTTGCCGTACTCACGAAGTAAGTTATGTAGTTTTATTGCATTGATTTTATCTCTATTAGTAATAAATAGTAGGCTGTAATTTTATCTTTATGTATTAATAGTATTGTGTTTTCATTTGTAATATTTAAATTTATCTTAATATTCCTTAATTTCCCTATAGCCCAGATTATAGGCAAATGCAACTGAAGGTTGGATAGCCGCAAAACATTGTTTAAACCTGCAATCTTGGTTCCTTTGGCCAGGAGTTTACTATTGTTCTACTGTGGCTAATATTTCTAACTATTCTTGACTAGTTATACTTAGGTTTTATAACTATTTGTATATAATTATGGATTATACATATATATATATATATATATATACAATCAAAATTTCTCTACAAGAGGGAGATGAATAAATACGAGAGTAAAACTGAAAACAATTGAAACTGCAAGATAACCAGCAAACCGAATTTAAAAGGAGATATGAAAAATTAAAATAATATAGTTAAATATAAAAGAATGGATGCTGCAGTATTATCAACATTGCTGAATTAGGAGAGCTTATATATAAAAAAAAATTATATAAATGTGGGGTTCAAAGTTTCTCTATAAGAAATTTCTTTTTCTAATTGTAAGTTAACCAGACAGTAGATTTTAAACGGAAATATGAAAGATTAAAATAATAGAACTAAATATAAAAGCAGAGACGCTACATTGACTGATTATACAATATTGTTGACTTAGGACAGTTTAAATATAAAATAATGATATATATATACTCATTCTTTACAAGAGAGAGATGAATAAATATGATTAAAACTGAAAATAATGTCAATTGCAAGATAACCAGACAACAGAGTTTGAAATGAAATATGAAAAATTAAAATAATAGAGTTAAACGAAAAAATATAAAAGAATGGATGCACAGTATTATCAACATTACTGACTTAGGAGAGATTATATATAAAATAATTTATATAAAAGTTGAGTTGATCATGTTTTGTGGTCAGCCTAACTCCTCCCTTTTTGTTAATAATACTGAGCAAAAACCCATTGAAAATAATAGATACAAAGTCTAAATCCATTATGAGAAAAATGTAACTTACCTAAAAGTTGCATTCAAAAATGAAGAGCCCGCGCTAAATTTGTGTACAATAAGCAAGTTTTTGCCAGATTCTGGACCCAAATACAAATTCAAAGCATAGCAATGGCTGAAAAGTAGCACTTAGCAAAAGAATGAAAAGAATAGAAAAAATAAATTAAGAATTTTAAACATACTACCATTATCTTAGGGACACTACGATTATATGTTTTTAAAAAATAATATATTACAAAATTTTTTTTAAAAAGTAGTTTTATTTAAAATTAGAATTTGGAGGTACCTATATCTATCTAGAAAGAATAATAAATTTATAATAGTAATCTATTAATAAACTATGGAAGTTTTATCCATACTATTTATAATTTTTTTATTCAAATATTTGTTAATAACTTTAATTGGGTGTTTTTGAATTAAACAGTAATCAGTAAAATGTTTAAAGTTTTTTAAAATTTTTTCTGATTTATTTGAAACTAGAAATTTATTGCATTGTGTGTAATTAATAACAATATTTCTGAATATAGAAACATGTACATTACTCTCCCAATGTGACATATAATATTGAAATTAAAGTCTTCTCGTTTATCATAAATATTAGTAACTATTTTATTACCTTTTAATTAAATTTCTATATCAAAAAAATTTGCTTCATTTTTGTTACTATTTGTCTGCACTAAATTAAGATATTGTGGATAAAAATGAATGTTATGTTTAAATTGTATTGCTTGTCAAAAATGATTATATCATCTATATAGTGAAAACTATAATATTCTGAGTTTTCAATGAAACGATTTTCAAAATAATGTAAATATAAATTGGCAAGACCGTTGCAAGCTGGGCCACCTTGTGGCAAATCTTTAATCTGTAGATAATATTTACCGTTGTAATAAAAATAGTTCTCTTTTAAAACTAACCTAAATAGAGAACCAAATCTATCATATTTGACATTTTTAAATAAATTATCTTTATGTAATTTTACTAGTGTTTTAATCATATCATCAATATTAATAGAGTTAAAAAGATCTTCAAAATCTAAACTATACACTGAAAAAATCTTTTTATCTTTAATTTGTTCAATGAGTTCTTTACTATTTTTAGGTATGGCAAAGGTTTTAAGATTATTTATTGTATCTTATAATATATTTCATGGAGAATTTTGCCTGATTTGCTGATATATGTATAAAACCATTAGTAACTGTTCTAAACTTGTCTGGGTCTTTATGAAATTTAGGAGTAAGAAATACATGCAGAATTTTAAAATTATTATTAATTTGTATTTTTAATTGTTTGTGAAAAACTAAAATTCGATTATTTATTTCTCTATCAGAAATTGATGACTTAATAAAAGCTGCATTATTATCAAAATGTTTGTTGAGCATTAAACTATAATAGTATTTACATATGAAGGCAACATTTCCTGGCACTTTATGAATATAAACTATCGTAAATTTCTTTTGCAATTTTTTATTCTGATTTTTAATATCATTAAAAAAGATGTTATTATCTGTACTAAAGTTATATTTATTAATCTATTGTGTAATATTACATTTAAATTCTATGAATGCCTCTAAAGGCATGCAATATTTAACAGCCCTCTCTCCCTATATATATATATAGGGAGAGTGAACTAATAGTAGGAATTGAAAAAGAGGAAAAAGTAAACGTAGCAAAAAATAAAAAAAAAAATTACTGGCCCTTTAAGAACCCTTTTTTTAAAGTTTCAAATAACTGCTCAACTTATTCCTATTCTTCAAGCTTCATTTAAAGGATAGCAAAAAATTCTGACTGTCACAATATCTGTTTTATTTAAGCCGCAGATATCGCTTCCAATTTTCACAAGAAAAATCTATCCTCTTGTGACTTCCTAGAGGTGAAGTAAAAT
This sequence comes from Trichonephila clavata, assembly GCA_019973975.1. Taxonomy (NCBI): domain Eukaryota; kingdom Metazoa; phylum Arthropoda; class Arachnida; order Araneae; family Nephilidae; genus Trichonephila; species Trichonephila clavata. The sequence continues at coordinate 19,021 of BMAO01023682.1, forward strand.
GTGTTTCCTGGATCTTTATCATGCGTGTGCTGTTAAATAATGCGATGGAAAGTCTTATTTTAAAATTTTCTCCTTCTAAAGTATGGCGTTCTGTGATAAAACCTGAACGTGCCTGCTCTAAAATTCAGCTATGCTGTTCAAGTAGAAGAGGAAAGTTTAAACAACAGGAGTCACCAGGGACTTGGAGGTGACGGTGAAGTAATACGAAATTTCTTCAATTACGCTCAGCTTAAAAAAATATATCTCCTATAGCAATTGTAGATTGTTTTGATACATTATAGATCATCATAGTTTGAAATATTTCTTTACTATTTATTTTTGTATGCTAGAAGTTCAGATGTGCAGTTAAAACAGGTAAAAGCTTATGGTTTTGAATGAAGTAAGAACTTTGTTTTTGAATGAGCACTAGCTTCGAGTGTGTGTATTTTTTCTGTTAAATAAACGTATATATATATATATATATATATATATATATATTATCAAAATTTCTCTACAAGAGAGAGATGAATAAACATAATCAAACTGATAAGAATTGAAAAGAATTGAATTTGTAAGATAACCAGACAATAGTTTTTAAATGGAAATAAGAAAAATTAAATAATATAATTAAATATAAAAAATATAAATACATGGATTGCTATAGTATTATCAACATTGCTTGACTTAGGACAGCTTAAATATAAAATAATTTATATAAAAATGGGATTGAACATGTTTTGTGGCTAGCCAACCTTTCCCCTTCTGTTAATAATACTGAGCAAAAACCTATTGGAAATAATGGATAGAAAATCTAAATCTATTATGAGAAAAAGATAATTTAATTAAAAATTGCATTCAAAGATGCAGAGACCGCACTAAATCTGAGTACAGTAAACAAGGTGTTGCCAGATCCTGGACTCAAATACAAATTCAAAGCATAGCAATAGCTGAAAAGTAGCACTTAGCAAAAGTATGAAAAGAATAGAAATAATAAGTTAAGAATTGTACGCATGCTACTATTAGAGACACTACGGTCATATGATTTTAAAAAATAATAAATTAAATTAAATTTAAAAAAAATTCTAATAGAACAAGTAATTTTATATAAAATTAGAATTTGGAAGTACCTATATCTATCTGGGAAGAATAATAAATTTATAATAATAATCTGTTAATAAAAACTATGGAAACTTTAATCCTTACTATATAGAATTTCTTTATTCAAATATATATGTTATATATATATATATATATATATATATACTTTCCTGGACATATTTAATGCGAAATTATATACAGTGATGTAAATTTTCTTGTAAAATAGCATAATGCCATCTGTTGTTATTCTTAGTATGACTCAAAACTTCCCAGTTTGAGTCTGTAACTTAAAAAATATAACTAATAAAACTTCTGAAACACATCCTCCTTCGAAAAAAGACCCTTTACTAACAATACACTTTTTCCATGGTCATCGAAACATTTCTGGAATACACATTTAGCCATATCTTTTAATTCAGCCTTCGACGCACCTTTTATTTCATATGCAGATTGGTCTTCGTTTAACATATGTGTGTTTTACACACCCTATGCATGTAAAGATTCTTAGTAAGTATCCATTGACTTGTGGCAGAAATTTCGAACTGATTCGGCTATTGTTTTAAGCCCGTTCTTATTTACAGCCACATAAACCTTTTCGATGTTTTCAGGGGTGCGGGAAGTCTGCGTACGTCCAGAGCGTTTGTCTACTTCCACACTTTCCCTGCCTTTTCTAAAACCTTGTTTCTACTCAAAAGCTAGAGTTCGCAGTAATGTATGCCTTACACATACTTTAAAATTTCTTAAGTTTTTGTACACTTTTTCCCAAACAAACAAAAA
>BMAO01023683.1:0-38935 GCA_019973975.1 Trichonephila clavata
TGATAAGAGGAGCCCATTCCTTGAATAGTCTTTTGATAGAAAATAAAAACATCAAAAAGTTAACAATACGTTAAGTAATGCAAAATCTTAATTTAGATTTAGTACGTAGAATATTTTCATTCAGAAATAAGGCTCTTTTTTGTATTGACGCTCATTTTAGATGAATACCTTTATGATGAATCCATGTTCTGCGCTGCTTCTAATACTTGCCAAAAATCCTCCTTTCTTGTAGCAAAAAGATTGTGCTTCATCAAATTTTTGATTGTTGGTATCAGAAAAAAGAAAACAGACGCTTCTAAAGGTACGCCATGGTTTTTCACATTTTGTCTTCTCTGCGCAATCTGGAAAATGAAAGATATTTTATCTAAGGCTCTAAGTTCCCTTCGAAGATTTTAAAGAATATACGTCTTAAAATCACATCGAACAAAATTAAATCAGATTTAAAAAAAATTAAATTTAAAATTTTCAGTTAATAAGTTCTTACGATTCCAAAATAATTACAATGAAAGTATTTGGTTAGCGGCTTAATAGGCATAGAAATATTTAGTTTTTCATTTTGTCGAACATGAGTAGCAATAAAAATTACTTACATTTGTATAAAAAATATAACTGATTTTCAATAATTATATATGATTTCGAGACGTTTTTTCTTCAAGTTACAAATTCTAAATTTTTACTTATCTATATATCTTAGTCTCTTATTATTAGTTCTTTTACCCTTAATTATAAAGTTTGATGAACATTTCTATATTTTCCTAAATATTTTCTTTTAACTTAAGAAAAAATACGAATCCCATTATTAAAAAAGCACTAGTTCTTATTACATTGCAAGTGAATTTATAATCTTATTTTGAAATCACCATGGGTCGTGATATTATTCGCAAGTCACGCGAATGTCATTTCGAATAAAATTTTAAAAATATTTAATGCAAGATCCTTACAACTTTTTTTTAGTGAGTAAAAATACTACTCTGTTTTAAAAGCTAGTATGCAAAAGTTAAAGAGCAAACTCATTCTTGCGGAATTTTCAAAAACTGATGAAATGGTTTTAATGAAAATTGAGAAACATAAAGAAAAAAATGTCTTTTTCAATTATCCTCTAAATTCAATCTCTTTCTTTTATCTGACGAAAATCAAGAAACCTCATAAAACAGTTACTTCAAACACATATTCTGTATGATTTTAGTTTTTTTTCTGAAAATTAATGCTAAGTTTTGAAATTTTTCCAATGTTTGAATGACGGATTACGATGGAGAGCAGTTGAGAGATAAGAGGCAGGCCAGTCCCAAACGTTGGTAGCAAGACGACTTAGTGTGTGGTTTTCAGGTTATGAAACCAGTTCCAGGGGAGAGGATTAATATCCAAAATACTAGTTCAAGGCAAATGAGAACCATCATAAACCAGGATGGTCATTGCTTGGATGTAACAGCGAGGCCAAAAAGAGAATGGCAGCTATTCAACTTGCAAATGCGTTCGCTGCTTCTGGCAGCACGGTTTCGTGGTATACTGTTTATAGAAGGCTTAATGAGGCAAGGCTTTATGTTTGGAGACTAATGGTATGCATTCTCTTTACTCCAGGTTATAAGAAATCCCACCTGACATGGTACTTACATTATTTTTGGACATGGAAGCAGTGGGTCTGTTTTATCCTCACTGATGAGTCCAAATTCAGACTAAACACTAAATCTCGACAGATTAATATATTAAGAGAACCAGGAAGCTGGTACCATCCTTAAAATATCATCAAAAGGGACCATTGTGGAGGTGACGATGTTAGGATCTGGGCTGGAGGGCACACAGAGATGCGCATCTTTTAGGGAGGAATACTTTGAGGAATAAATAGAACGCGTGGAAGCCTTTTGAGAGAGATAGTTGCAGAAGAGTTTCTTCTGTCTGGACGATAACGCTCGTCCACATAGAGACTCGTTCTTTGCTGGTTGACGAATACTTCGAGACTGGAGATATGTTTGACCAGTCACATCTAAAGACTTGAATACTATAGAACGAGTGGAAGCCTTTTGAGAGAGATAGTTTCAGACGAGTTTCTTCTGTCTGGACTATAACACTCGTCCATATAGAGACTCGTTCTCTTTGCTAGTTGACGAATACTTCGAGACTGGGGATATGTTTGATCAGTCACATCTAAAGACTTGAATCTTATAAAACACGTGGAAGCCTTTTGAGAGAGATAGTTGTAGAAGAGTTTCTTCTGCTTGGATGATAACACTCGTCCACATAGAGACTCGTCCTCTCGGATGGTTGAAGAATATTTTGAGACTTGGGATATGTTTGATCAGTCGGATCTAAAGGCTTGAATCCTATAGAACATGTATGGGATTTTATAGCAAGAGAAATTGCTGCTCATCAACTCCCTTCTACTCCAAGAACACTCTCCAAGCTAAGAAGTGTCTTCATGAAGGAGTCGTATTCATTGTCCTAGACCTCATAAACAGCATTAGAATTCATTGTGAGAGCTGCGTTGCTGCCATGGGTGATCAAACACTATGTTAACTTCACACAAGTGCTATATTGATATTGCAAATCATGCCTTTAAGAGCATAAATCATGATTAAGATCGAATACCATTCTTTTTTACTATCAAATTTTCAACACAACTAGTAAGCATTTTCATACCAAATTTCCCTTGAACTAATTTATCAATTTTTGAAAAATCTGCAAATATAATTTTTTTTATTCGTATACTATTGTACAAAAAAATGCCCGTGTCTGGAGAATTAACTGATAAATTTCAAGATTCTTGGGATAAAGAAGATTTTATATCGCATAAAATGAAATATTTACGATGAAAAATCTTAAATATTCTCATATAAATTTAAAAAAAAAACCCTAATTTACCTGCTAGGTTTCCGAACGAGAAAATAATCGTAAGTAAAAATATCCCCTTCTTAGTTTGTATGGTATATGCTCTAATCTGTAAAAGAACATCACTTATTAGATATATATTGACTATTTTTCAAAAATGTTAAACATTTATGTAATTCAGCAATATCATGAAAATAAATAAATAAAGCAATTATTTTTCGCTTTCTTTTAATATATTTATTGAAAGAAAAAGATCAAATGAATCGAATTAAATCTCCTTAATGAGTTATACTTCAATTTTTAATAATAATTCTTAAATTTTTGTTTCAAAGTAGAGATATTTATATTAAAATCATACTGCATAAATTTCATATAATAAGTAGAATTTAAGTAGTAATGATAAGTAGAATTTAATGAAACTTTATAAAAAGCATATACAGTTTTTATTTTAGTGGAACACTCGATAACATTCAAATAGGATACATTGAAAATAAAGAAAAAATTTAATACAAAATTCTTTATAAATAAGTCCTATAACCTTGAATTTTCTTATAATGTATTTTAATTTTGGCCATGATCGTATTAATTCTGGAATAAATAGATGCACAAAGCTGCAATAAAAAGATTTTAAGACTGTTTAATTTAATTTGGAATTTGAACTTTCCGCTTTATAGATTACATGATCTTGGTTTAACAAAATCTATTACATTTATTAATAGGAAAAACAGAGAAAATCCTTTATAAATGCGAGAGCTATTGTTGCTGTTGATTATAATTTTATTCCGATGGACTGTAGTGATTGGTGACATCGAGGATTTTCGTAATCAGATACCTTTTGTGATTGTTATGACAATAGAGTGTGGCCATCACGTTCACCTGTATTAAATCCGACACAGGGAGAGGGACTATCTTGTCAAAACAGTTGCAGCACTATGTCCCCACCAGAAACTTAATCTTATCAAGGGGAAATCGAATCCAAACATTTATTAGGGGAAAAATATATTCCTTATTAAAAATTCACATTTTTGTTATAAATTGAAAATTTTTCAAATTATAATTTTTGCCAAAGAATGAACATTTTTAAAATTGTTTTTAACATATAAATTTTCAATTAAAATCTTCAAGTGTGATATGCATTAAACAAATGTAAAAACATTACATGGCTAAAATTTTCTTGATTTTAACTACATTTTTTCAAAAATTAGCTTGAAAGAAACCTCTCATTCCTTAACACACTTTTGGAGGCCTGAGAGTATTTATATAAAATCTTCTAAAGAGCATATGATTTTCAGTGAAAGTTTAATAATGATTAATTGTTAGTACATCACATTCCTAAAGGAGGACTGAAATCCTTATATATATATATAAATCAGTGATTCTCAATCACTGTGCCACGGCACTTTAGTGTGCCACCAAATTCTTGAAATGTGCCATTAATTTTTTTAAAAATTAGTCATTATACTCTGAGAAAAAAATAAATCCGGAAACGAATCATTTGGACGTTTTATAGAAATAAACTAAGTGTATTCGTTGTAAATTTAACTTATTCTTTCTGGATAAACGGAAGTGTATTACACATAAGTAAAATTCTTTTGAACTTATTTCTTTGTTAGTGTCTCGCAAAATTTTGAAATTGTTAAAAGTGTACCACAACAAAAAAAAGGGATGAAAATCACTTTCTTAAATATTTAAAATATATTAAAAAATAATCAAATAATTATCATACGTAATTTTTAAACTCCTTAATGCGTTAACACTAAAGTTTCTGCGCAAAGCTTATATGTAAGTAGAATCAAAACACAGAGAGAGATGGACTTTATATAAAAGTTTAAAAAGTTGATAATTTTAAGTAATGTTAGTTTTCAATACTGAGTTTGATTAGTGAAAGATTTTTTTTCTGTAGGATGCAAAGTAATTACATTAAGAAGAAGGCACATGATGACAATGCAAGAGTCTATAGTGTATTTTAAAAGTAACACATACAGTTGTGTATATCAGGGTAAAGTTCAACAATCACAAGATCTTTCAGAGATAATTTTCTTAGTCAATTAGAATAGTTATCATTGTCCTTCTTTAAAGAGATATTTCAAAGATGTTGAATTGACAGATGCACTTGCGATAGCATTTTCGTTTGAGATAGATGGAATCGTTTAATAATATGTCCAATCTGATTAAAAAGTGACTAAAAGTTTACTATTTATTCAGAGTTTTTGAACTCACAAAAGTTGGAGAGCCATAAGTGTAGTGCTGAAGGACGAATCAAACTTCCTTCAGAGGAGTGATTTTTGAATTTTTTTTTTACAATTTGTGTATGTACATATTTTTTTCCATATTAGAAATGTTTCGCTAAAAATACTTGTTTGAAGAAATAAATCGGAATTTTTATGTATTTAATTAAAACTGTTATGTTGTTACACAAAATATTCATAACTTTTTTTTATTAATTTACATGTTTTTAAATTTTTGTCTATAGTTAATGGTTTTGCCTTATTAAAAGTCACTGAAAAGTAAAAACAAACTTAGCTAAAATAAATGTAGAGACATTAAAATTCTAAAATGGCATTTCATAAGAATAAAAGAGCCTGCATTTTTTCCTTTTTAAAAAATATACGCTTATTATTCTAACAATTTTTCAAGCAGTAAGGTACAAAAGAAAAATATAAGCAATTAAAAAAAACTCATAGTTATTTTTTCTTTTTCTTTTCTTTCTTTTTTAAAAAAGTATTAAGTAATTATTGATGAAGAATTTGCTAAAACGTCTCAATTTTGCAGACATTCACTATAAAATAACCAAATTCTATCAACCAAATTATTTGTTGCAAATGAGCTTTGCTCACAATTTAATACTTCAAACTCTTTCTAAGTATTGGTTGGTTCAGTCTAAGTTATGGTTGAGAACTTCATCATTCAAGCCATTTAGTTTCAATGGTGAGATCCAAATCCTAATTATATTAAATATTATCATTTGATGTAATTGGTACTATTACAAGTTAAATTCAAATGAAAAGTTTTCCAAATGCTCACGTAGCGCGATATGGAGCTTAGAGAGTGAGGTATCAATGCAGGTATCGAACTTGCTTCTTAACCGTAGCTCAAAATTATAAATTCCATCATAAACAAATAGCGGCGTACACAGACCTCTCTTATAGGTGGGGGGAGGGGCTTGAATTATAAAAACACATAGATGAAAGCGTCGAGGTATAATCTCTATGGTACAAATTTAAAATTTATTGATCAATAGGAAGGTAATTTGAACTCCTAAGCTCCTCCCTTGTGTATTAAACCCTCAACTAGCTTTCAATCATCTCACCGAGTTAAATCAACTATATATATATTTTTAAATCTGTTTCTAACCATCTAATGTCTTGTATTAATAGAAAAATCAGTAAATTTTCATTGAACAATGGGAATAAAATGAAGCATACGCTGAAGTGGCAAAAGCAATGCAATATCACCTGATAACGTTTGGAACCGCCTTATACCTAGACAAGTGCAACAACTTGACATGGTATTGACCCAACAAGTATGCGAAAGCACACAAACAAATATTCAGTCATGCTGTCTCGGCAGACATACAAAATATGAAAGTGCTGTCTGTGTAGAATTTTGTGCACAAATTGACCATTAGATCATGTCCGTACAAACTCAATAGGATTCACATCTGGCTTTTGTCGGTGACCAAATTATTCCCTGAAACCACCCAGAACATTCTTTAAACCAATCGTGAGTTATTTTGGCTGGATGACATGTTTTATTTTTTTCCTGGAAAATTCATTTATTTCTTGGTATGAAGTCCATGAATGGCTGCACATAATTTTTGAAGTTGCTGAAACATTTCCATTCAATGCTCAGTTCCATTTGATTAGATGATCAGGTAAATACAGCCCACATCATTAGGAAGCCAGGAAGACTTGCACACAATGCCCTGTGGATAACTTCGGTTCTTGGTCTTCTGGGATCTACACCACGTTCGAACCCTGCCATCAACTCTTAGTAACTAGAATCGGGAACCATCTAACTAAGCAACGTTTTATCAGTTGTACAAGGTCGAACCAATATGTGCATGAACCCAACAGAGACGTTGCCTCCCAAAACGTACTGTTAATAAAAGCACTCTAGGCGATCTTGGGCTGTTATATCCCATGAACATCAAATTTACTTACTTTGCTCTCAGAATATATTTGTCAGATGTCCCACTTTCAGTAATGCCGTTATTTGACGTCGTGTCACGTGTCCGGTAACTTTGACTACTCTATGCAGACGTCACTGGTCTCGGTTATTATGTAGAAACGATCGACCATTATGCTGTCCCTGGTTGGAGGTAATGCATGAATTTGTATATATTTCGCACACTCTTGGCATTGTGGGTAATGAATTCACTAATAATTTTCGAAATGGATTGCGCATGCGTATAGTTCTAACTACATTCTGCGTTCAAAGTCTATTAATTCTCGTAATGCGACCATAATAATCTTTTCATGTGAATCACTTGAGCACAAATGGAAGCTCTAGCAACGCGTACTACATACTTATACATTTTTACGCGATTATCTGGATATTTGCATATTGTTACCCTATGTGTTTTGACACTTCAATTTATATACACTCATGTACATAAATTAAGGATAATGAAGTTCAGGCAAAGAAAGAGACAGAAGCAAAACAAATTTGACTTATTTGTAAAGTCTATTTATTAAACAAAAGGTAAAGAGCAAAAAAGATGCTATATGTTTGACATAATTAATAAAAATTGCGATTTTTACGCCCTGGAGCAAATTTCAAAAAGGAACCTATTTACAAAAAACAGTATAACATGGTTAGTATGATGGTTAATACGGAGTATGTCTCCCGGACGATGCAATACAGGCCTTACAACGCCTACGCATGCTGAGTATCAAATTATCAATCTGATCTTGGGGAATATTACACCACTCATCAAGCAATGCCCTCCGAAGTTCCGGTAGACAGGTGGGAGGGGTTGACGGGCTGCAATTCGTCTATCAAGCATATCCCACACATGCTCTATTGGATTCAAGTCCGGTGAGTATGCTGGCCAATCCATACGGGTGATATCCTCCGATTGAAGGCATTCGTCTACAATGTTTGCACGGTGAGGACAGGCGTTGTCATTCATAAACAGAAATTCAGTACCCATGGCGCCCCGAAACAAACATACATGTTGTTCCAGAATGACATCTCGATAGATGTGGCCTGTCATCGTTACACTCTGAACATGCAGGTCATTTCTGGAACCAATAATAATTCCTCCCCAAACGAGCCATCTTGCACCACCGTAATGGTGTTCTCTTGGTGGTAACGGGTACCTGGCGCTCTCCATATGAAAGTCCGGCGAGAATCAGAGTGCAAACTAAACCTGGACTCGTCGGAAAACATCACACAAGACCACTGTTGCGGTGTCCACAATGCATGCTCTCTACTCCAGGTTAATCGCAGGCGACAGTGAGTTGCGGTAAGGGGAACACATCTGACAGGCCTACAAGCATATAGACCAATGTGCCCTAAGCGTCTGTACACGGTCTGCCTTGAAACTGTCGTACCGGTAGCTGAAGAGAGCTGACGAGATAGGTCTGATGCTGTTCTCCGTCTGTTTCTTTTGGCAGTAACTGCCAAATACCGGCCCTCATTCGGCGTTGTAACTCAGGGGCGACCTGTGCTGTAACATCTACTCACATTACCATCATCTTGGAATCGTTGCCAAAGCCTGGAGATGACACTCTGGGCAATTCCAAGTTCTTCGGACACTTCTAGCTGGGTACGTCCACATTCCAGTCGTCCGATAATTCTACCACGTAAAAAATCATCCAAATGCTTCCTTTGTGCCATAACTATGCGGTTATTGCACTGAAAGGCTTTTAATGCGCTTGTGAACAATTTTACTTTTTTGTCACCATTCCTTATATACCCCTCTCTAACACTCTCGTCATTGTGACGTACTATCCGCGCCATCTGGTGGTTTCCCGTAATTTGCATATTCTTCTTCAAGATGTGTGTGATAATTCTACAAGTGAAATTTTTATTTTAGAGTTCAATTTCTGTGTGATTCTGAATTATCCTTAATTTATGGACATGAGTGTATCTTGCGTAGGCGTACTTATGAAAATCTAAGGATATAATTTAAAGGAAGCACCCAAACATCAATAAGCAAAAATTGTAGACCATCGTATATTATTGTTAATGTATCCATACATACTTTTTATAGGAATAATATAGGACGTGAGTATATGATATCTCAGAATACTAAGATTTATTAATAACATACATCGTATACAATGATATAAAAATGTACAGAAGGAGTACCTTTTTCATTATAAATTTAAGATTCTCTAGAAGTTAGTAAGGAACTTTAAAAAAGTAGTTTGAGAATTGAAATAAATACTTCCAGTTTAAAATCTGGTTAACAATAAAGGTTTTATGAGTTAACAAATAGAATTTATAGCAGTGATACTCAACCTGCTGTCCGCGGGCCGCATGTGACCCACTGGACCTTTCTGAGTGACCCGGTCATGGCCCGTTGCACTGACAAATTAAATTATTTAAGAATAATGCATTAAAAATTTAGTGAGAAATTCTATCAATCACATTTATCAATTTTGCTATCAATGTCATCCTGGTACGAATTGCAAGATAACATTTTTCTCTCTCTTTTTTATAATTGTAACGGTTAATGATAACAAATAACGGTGGTGTAGCGACCATTTAATGGGTGAATCTAATTTTTAGTTAACCCTTACGTCTTCCAAGCAAAAAATATCTAAGGAATATATGTTGTTTCAAGACAATTGGGATCTTGACTATTTTGTGGAGAAAAAGAAACATAGATCAACAACTTGTTTGATTTGTGGTAAAAATGTTACAGTTTAAAAAAAAATTCTGCTCGTTATTGTACCACTAAGCACAAATCTTTCAATGGCTCTTTTTCTTGAGAGTCTCTTTCAAGACGAGATAAATAGGCTTTCTTAAAGAAAAATCTTTGCAACAGCAGCAAAATATTTGGAGAAGGGAGGGGGGGGGGCTTGGGATCATTGATGAAAGGAAATCGAAATTACCCCATAACACTATAAAAAATGCAAAAAACCTATTTTTTGTGAGTTGAGTTTGATAGTTTTAAAATAAAATCAAAATTTAGGAGTTAATATTTTGATCATTTTTCGCATTTTAAACTATATTTTAGCCTCCCCTTCTCCCCATTAATCCTCATGTTGCTGACCGCGTGAAATAATTATCGCATGTATGTGACCCGGCGGGAAAAAAGGTTGTGTACCCCTGATATATAGGATCCCTATTAATTAAAACCGATTATCTTGTATCCAAAAAATTAAATTGAATGCTTGTATTTCACATAATTTTTTTTAATTCAACAAAGCACTTCATAGCATTTACTTAGAATTTCTTATATTTTACAAGCAAGGACATTTCTTGCAGCTTCTCATAAATTCTGTTTCGTAATTGACATTCGGTTATAAGTGTAAGAACCATAAAATGAATGGAAATATTTTACATTTTTGTATTATTTTGGGAAATAACAGATCATTTGCTATAATCTGATACTTTCGTGACCAAACCACCTATTTAGAAATTACTCCTAGTAATCCTGAAAGATTTCTGCATGATGACAGCGATCCTATAACTGATAGTGTTAATTACTTCGGAATTACTACAGTATATCAAGATTTAATGCAGTTGTAACAGCATTGTCATTAAAGTAAATGATCTGTAAATTTTAGATCTTGTCACAACTTCTTAGAAAAAAATCTTTCCCTGTTTCGGATATACCAATAGATCATTTATTTCATTTAATTTAACAATTGTGGGGACTTCTTCATCTTCCTATTTTTTTAAATGCTACGAAGAATTTTTTCAAAATACACTCGTCTTGGTTATGTTTTATGAAGTTTTCATTCTCGTAAAAGTGTTGATCAGTTTACGAATATTTATATTTATTAATTATATACTTTTTTGCTTAGAGAAGTTAATTTTAAATGTCATTCTCCTGATTTTCGGTTTGGGATAAAAATATTTATTTAAAAAAAACTAAAATAATTCAAACAGTAATTTTATTGATAATATTTATATGGATATCATTATACAATACAAATGGCTTATAAAGGAAAATACCTAAGAGAGAGAGAGAGAGAACCTCGATATAAATCTAGTCATTCTTCTTAAAATTTTTTGTTTTAGTGTCTATTATTAAACCTCAAAAAGAATTATATATATATATATAAGCTTTTATATTTCAATTAAAATAAAACATTTCCCTTACTGCTGTTCCTTTTATTACATTGTAAATTTAATTCGTGTGGAAAATTTAAAACAAATTTATATACCAATTCTTTATCTTAATGTTTGAAAACATTTACAAGTTCGAAACTTTTACTTGAATTTTTCTACTTTGTTAGGAGAGATATTTTGCTTTTTGTCGTGATCAGTCATGCTATTATCTCATAAATTTGTGATGGAAATTGGATCAATAATTTATGGTCTCTTAGCTAAGCTTTTTTCATAGCAAAGTAGTCTTACTTAAATAATAAATTAGTTGCTTATAAAGATTATCTCCTTTTGTTTCATAAAGGTAAAATTCACGAGGCTCTCCTAATATTTATTACACGTATATTATATATAAAAGTTTTGCCACACACGCACGCACGCACGCACACACACATATGCGTACATATATATATATATATATATATGCTTCCAAGCCCACTGTTACCGGGAGGAAAAATTAAGCATATTCTTTATTTTGTGTTTTTACTCGCATGAGGAAAAGCATATCAGTATAATTTTGGCTTTTTTTGGATAACTTCATAATCAGTCATAACTTCAAAACAATTCAATTTAAAAGAATTAGACCAAACATTATCATTATATGTAAATTATAACGATTGCAAAAGAAATTTAATTAATTAAAATGCACTGATTAATTGCTTCAACAAACAATCGAGAAGTTCATGTTGTTTAAATTACGCTAAAATATTCAGAATAATAAAATCACTGGACCTTCAAATTAGTATTTTTTGCTAATAATAATTTGTTCTGACTTAAATAATTAATTGAGATATTTAATTTCACTACACCAGAATATAAATTTAGCCCTTTTCTTAGGAAAATAAATGAAATGAAATTGTGTTAGATGTGTGTGTGTGAAACATCGAAGTTCTTTTGAACTTATTAAGACATAAAAAATTAATAATTATACAATTTTAGAGGCATAAAGAAAGCTTTATTTCATAATAAAAAAGGAAATAAATGTTTTTTCATCTATTAAATTTATTAAGTAAACTCTCACAGATTAAAAGGTTCCATAAAACAAATCATTAAAAATTTCGAAATTTTAGAATATTTTCAAAACATTAAAATTGTTTCTAAAATTGTTTCTATAACACAAATGTTATTCATTTCCTTAATTTTTATTTGCAAATTTATGGAAAAACGTAATTTATGCTTTTGATATACAAATAAATAATTTCAAAACTCTTTTTAAACTTAACTGAATTTACATTTTTATCATGTTATTAATATTAAACTATTAAAAATAAAATTATTCAAATGCATTTTGAAAGTGTGATAATTTTTATTCATTCATAACGAAAAGATTTTTATAAAATTATTTGAAAATATTTTCTACTTGATGTGCCTAAAATAAATTTGTATTTCTTTATAGCATACTTCAAATTAATAAATTTTGTTTCAATATTCTAGGTTACTTTAAAATCTCTAGTTCACATTTATAGCACTATTTTCTATAGAAAATTTCAAATTAATTCATATTCGAACTTATAAAATATGTACATACAAACAAAAATTCTGCATTAAAAATTTTAAAAAAAATAGTAATTTATATGAACTGAAAACCAAAAGATGTGTACATTTCCTTCAATAGTAGAGACCTTCAAATGTTAATAGTAAATGAAATGGGCAATCTTAGAAACAATGAGCAATTTTCGTGCAATGGTTTGGTTAAAAGAGAGCTTCTATTTTTATTCCATGAAATCTTTTCGTAACGATGTGGGTTGTAATCTGATAAGAAATACACACGTAGTGCCGAATTTAAACTTTCTAACAGGAGAAAATATACAGTCTATGTGTAAGGATATCATTAAGAAGCTGCACGATTTACTATAATTATAATAAATTACGTTTTTCCTCTGTTAAGAAAGTACAGAGCATTGCGAAAATTTTCACCATACATGTAATTTGTTTTGATAGTGAATTAGATATTTAGAAGTTTATTCTAGCTTCTGTTCTGTTTAAAAAATAGTATTTACTTTTGTGAATAAATATAATATCTGGGAAGATCACACAACCATTTGTTTTGCTGTAATAATAAGGTAAGCATACAAAGCCACTTCGTTATCTAAAAATATATTCATAATTTGCAAGAGTAGAATTTTTGAAATTAATTTTTTAAAATAAAATTTTCCTTCTTATAGGAATTTTTTTAAAAAACAAACATAAGCTTTATAGAAGAAAAGGAAAAGAACATTTTTGGGGTTCTATTGTTTCTTTTGAAATTTTTTTATAATATAGAACTAATAGTATTTGAATCAAAAAGTTCTTGTTATAATAATTAAAATTATTAAACAAGAAGAACAATTAAAAAATATATAACTTGTTTACACTTTTATGATATATGCATTGTCTAACATCATGATTTTCGTAAAATAATATGTTTAATATATAATATATTATCATTTTTATCTTGTTTATTTCTGTTCATATATTTAAGTTATTTATCATTTAAATTATTAATAATAGTTTCAAAAAATTTAAATATTTGATGAAATAGAAATAAGATATTTTAACCAATCTTTAATACATGATGCATATTACGTGTTAATTCAGAATCTGAAATGCCGACTATAAGACTTTAATTTGAAGTATTTTAGTTTTTGAAATGATCTTTTTTTAATATATTTATTGCTATGTTATGATTGAATCAAATCAATGTAATTAGACATGATATTTTACAGAGGCCATTTTTCCGATATAATGCGAAGCATTCATAAAAGTGAATATTGTACTCATTTATCTAACTGAAAATGTATTTTAAAACAACTTTTCAAGAATAAAAATGTGTGAAACCGTAAAGTTAGATACATTAATGTATAAAAATGTACACAATCAAATTTCAGATAGATTTTCATGTCAGTATGTAGACCAATGTTTGTATTGGACACCTTACATTCAACAATAATTCCACAGAAAGTTTATAAAAGGTACTGCCAGAGAAAGTTTTAAATCTATTATAATTTAAATTTAAACTTATTGTTACGATTTTTCTTAAATTTTAAACCTCTTTCTAAAAGATTGTTTAAAATAATTAAGGAGCTGCTGCTTTAAAGATAACGGAATTAAATAATCCACACATTTTTCAAAAGTATGATTTAGAAAACTAATCAATAGTCGTGCAAGAAGTATGTGCTTGTTCTTTTATTTATTAACTATTTAAAATAATCAAGTAAAATTTGATAAAGAAGAAATTCGCACATTTACTAAAAAGATTATTTTTTGAATTATGAAGTTGACAAAGATAAATTTACCATTTGTGTTACGAGATATTGTAGTATGAATTAAATATGTAACTAAAAAAACCATTTCAAAATTGAAACAAGTAAATTTAATAATTCTTAATTCTGTAAAATTCTTAGACTTTACTAATATGGATTTGTTAGCCTGAAAAAGACTTAGCATGAGATTCAGCAAATTTATTTTCTGACGAATTTTGAACCGAAGTATTTCAAGTTTCTAATTATTTCGTATAACTTAATTAAATGTTTGTTTTTCTTTTTTCTATACTATTGATATTTTATTATTTTTTTTATGAACTGTCTAAATTTTTCCAAGAATGCCTTGAATTTTTGATAAAAATCACTCCTCATTAATCTGATAAATGGTGAATGTGAAAGAAGCCTTAAAAGCATATTTTTGTTTCAGATAACGATGAAAATTTACAAAATTGTAGTCTTATGAACTTATTAAAGAATACTAAAAGAATAATTTCTATAAAATATCTTACCTGATTTTTTAAAAAAAAATATATAGTTTTTCTTTTTAGTCCCATTAGTTAAATTGCTTATTCTCTTTTTCCTGTTTATTATTTTTCGTTTTGTCTGTTTTGTTTTCCCTAATTCTTAAAAATTATTCTCTCTTTTAAAAATTCTTTTGACCGTATTATTTTCAAGATAAGATTACATAAATCCTTAAAGCACAATTTACTATAAATATATTTAAAAAACACACAGGAGACATTAAAATCTTTTAAATGCTTTTAATGAGAAAAACAAAGCGCCAGTTAAACTTTGTACTTTTTGAATACTCAGTTTTTTATTTTGAACATAAAATCAGCCAAGCAAGACAAAATATTTTGTTAATTCTGAATGAAACGATAATTTAACATCTTTGAGTTTCATAGCATTATTCTTACAAGGGAGAAACATTAGATTTCATCCGACAACAAATAATTTATTTAAAAAATGCAGTATATTCCGTCTATTAAAATTGCACTTTGATAAAACAAAATTTGAAAATATATATTAATAGTTTTAAGGGTAATAAAATATTTCTTCAACATAATTTTTCTTTAGTGGAAAAAAAAAAAGAAATATCTACATATTTTTGTCTCTATTAAATTGTAAAATTTGATATTGAAGTTGATTTTGAATAATTAAGGAAATACAGAACGGTATTCTAAATTCTATATCAATCTTATTTTTCAAAGAAACTTAAGATGAATGTCATTCAACACATTTCTCATTGAAGATGGTTTTTAAAATCATAAAATAATAACTCAAATAAAATATTTATTAACTTTTTGAATTGAGAAATATTGGTTTTACTTACCATTGGATCAGTTATTGAAAAAAGCTAAATTATATACTATTTAAAATTCAACTAAAAGTAACAATACTTTCTTTCGAAACTTTATTTCAAGCGGCATCCATAGGCATAGAAATATCATCTGTAGACGATACATATGGCATCTCTTTCAAACTATGTCGCATCTACCCCTTTTTATATAGCTAATAATTGGATGCAATTTCTTTCTATGCCACGTTTTTAGAAGATTAAAAGAATTGATTTTCTTCACAGCTCCGTGACTTCATAGTTTTGAAACACAACAGGAACGAGTAGCTAAGCAACGATGAAAATATTTCTTTGAAATTGCGTGGGCTAAGTACCTGGTAGAGATGGTACAGTGAGAATAATATTTGACTCAGATTAAATATTCATTGAACATTCATTCGCTATAATCGAACGGGGAATACGAATTACTACTTACACTTGTAGTCAATAAATCTTTGTGCGAACATTTTATGTCATGTGCTTCTTTTTATACATGAAAAGAAATGGATTTTATGTCATTCGTAATATATTTTGCAGGCATATGATTGTCTCTCTTTTATGAAATTAGTTCTATTATCCATGCCCCAGTACATGATATAATGCTTTAAATAAATAGTTTCCTTATTAATTTAAAGTTAAAACTAGCACTTATAATTTAACCACACATTTTCCATACAACCATACTCCCATTATCTTAATAAAAGTAATATAAGTGAAATTTTTTAAACACGCAATCATATTTTATTATTAATATGGTTATAAAAACAGAATTAACTTTCATATAAAAAATCATTTATATAAAAAAAAGAAATAAATATAAAAGAAATGCTTATGAGATAGTCATTCATATTAAATATATTATTCATTCAAAAGATAAATTGACATGCTTAATGCTTTTTGTTTTCCTTTATAGAAATGAATAATAGATTTAATTATTATTGAAATATATATATTAATTTGAGAAGACTTTTTTGGATTCCTTTGGAGTATTATAGGAATTTAAAAGAATAATAACTGGTTTTGGTGCTGAGTGTTATTCGGATGTGCATTAGTTCACAAACTAGACTGCAGTATATGTTCTACAGTGTTGCTTGCCCTCCACGTGATACAGTGACGGTCAGAAACACCTACCGATGAAAACCCAAACGTGCTGTATTCGGGAGAGATCTGGTAATCACGCCTGCCAATGAAGTGTTGGAAAAGCACGAAGACAAACAACACAAAGGCATGCCGCGGCATGCTTTGGGCGTTCAGACTTTATTGTGTTGAAATATAAGCCTAGGGGATCTGTGAAAGGAAAGACAACTTTACGGGGGGGGGCTGAATCTAGTTGATATACCTCCATGTTGTAAAGGGTTTGAGGTTGACAATCAATGGAATCCAGTTATCAAACGAAATAACACCCCATATCATAACTCCTGTGTGTCGGGCTATGTGGTGAACGACAATAAGGTGAATATCCTACCGTTACTCTGAATGTCTCCAGACAAGTCTTTGTTGGCCATAGTGTCTCATTTCGAAGCGGGACTCATCGTTGAAAACGAACCTATTCCATTCCTTGAGATTCCAGTTTGAATCTCCTGAGCACCATTGTAAATGCACCTTATGGTATGTAGTTGTGAAAGGGCAGTTGGCACAATGGCCTTCATTCACTGAATCACCTGTCGATGGTCACTGCAGGCACTGGTTACCCAGTTTCCCATCGGATCGTTGATAAGGACACATCAGGAACTGGCGGATGACCTCTGTTTTCGCGTCCTGTGTTTTCTCTAGGTTAAACACTATTTTCTAGACATTCTGCATGGCTATAGTTCACACCATTCCTGCCAACATCGTTGAATGTCAGCATAACTTCGACCCAAATGTCGAGCGATCTTGCAATGTGATCACTCTTCTCTCTTAAGTCCAACTATATGTCCTCCCTCAAATGGTGACATTTCCTCATGATATTCGCGAATCTATATGCAAGGTTTTGGTAAAATTTACGTGGGTTGATGAAACCCCATTCACGTGGAAGTTATGGTATAGCATTGTTTAATACATAATGCTGTTGCAATATGCTGGAACTAATCAGTCATCCGCCAAAAGTTCACAATTTTCATATTCTAAGGGTATGTGCTTTTGCACATTTCGTATTCTTGTTCAATTAACTCCTTGGTGCGCCACTTTTTATGTTGTATAGCGTAATTTAAATTCTATCAGTAGCTTTAGATGTATATGTAATTATGTTATTAGAGCATTGGAAGTGACCCTCACAAAAAATGTAAGCATTTTTGTATAGTTTTCTGAGATGTCTCATCCCAATATTGTATGATCTTAGAAATTAATTTTTGGAGAAATGTATCAGAAAAAAAGCATATTAAATAATCAATAAAGAAACATTTAATTACACCCAAATAAATTAATGTAAACACTTTTATTTAAAAACACGTTTATTGTAAAACTAAAATGCTTTTTCAACACAAATTAAGTTTTCCAAGCTCAAAATTTTTTTAAATGTATGGAATCTGGTATTTTTATATGACCTGAAAAGACAAAAGGAAGTGTTAATAAAAAATAATAAATACAAAAAAAACAACAGTTTTTTAAAAAAAGTTTTTAACTAGATAAAATAATGAAAAGTTAAAAAAAAATGAGTTGTTTAACTACTCTCAGACCCTAAATTACTACAAAAAATATCTTGCGTTAAAAAAATTATTTATTGTAATAATATTTAACTTAGATATTAAACACCGTTTTAAATTTAAGCATGAAATATATTATACACTAAGTATAAAGTATATTTTATGATGAATTATGCAAATTATTCTATAATACAACTCTAGAATGTTTATAAAAAAAGAAGTAAATGTATCTATTTCGGAGCTTTTGAAAATTCAATAATACTTACTATCATTTCAAAGTTTTGTAATTTTTTTCTGAAAATAAAAAATTTATTACAATAAAATGATATACGAAAGAGAAAAAAAAAATGGAGATTATGTGAGTACTTCCAGATACCACGTGATGGTATCTGGGTATCTAAGATAAGGAAAATAATCACTCACACAAAAGGAGATCTAATAAATAATTATGTATATTAAATACAAAACAAAACATTGCATGAAATAAACAACAAAAATTATGTGATGCCACTTATGATGTAATAAAAAAACACGATAATTTGATATTTTCTGATTTTTAGATTTAATTTTCAGAATAAACCTGATTCTCTGGAGATTTGTTTATCAACAATGAGTTGTCATGATATTCTTCTGCTAAAGCCCCATTATGTTTCTTAATCTTTATAATTCCTGAAAAATACTCAGAAGAAATTAATATAACAACTTAAGCACAGTAATAATAATAAAATTTATATTTACACTATTCAAATTAGGATAAAAAAACTATATACAGTAAATTTTTTAAAACATTAACACTCTAAAAGTAAAACCTAAGTTAAATCATTAAAATCTTCCAAAAAATATTTCATTATATCCTAAATTTTATGCTTATAAAATGCATGAGTTTTGTGTACATAGTATTGTTAATAAACTAATACTATACATAAAAGCTGTACTAACACTATACATACTATGCTAAGATTGCTCTATTACATATACTCGTATAATATATATGATAATATGAATTATCTCTATAGAATATTAATATTTTATTGTAGTTAATTTGTATAAAATGATTCTTGAATAATTTTATATTGCTAAATGATTTTGAAAAGTAATCACCATCCGTGAAACAGCTTTGTAATTTTTCTTCCTCCCCTGATTTTGTGACATAGGTACTTGGATTCGAAAGTCCCAGCTGGGAAAGATCTTCACACGATTCGGCAGTGTCAGAATAAAATGCTGAAAAAGAACGTTCTTTTTGAAAGATTTGTTTTTAGAAATGAACTTTAATGATGACATTTGAGCTCTCAACAGATTTAACGTGCATCGCTCCCCTACACGGCGGGTATTAAGCGGTACTAGGATCGAACTCATGACATGCCGGTTACGAGTACGTTACCTTGACCACTAGGCAATCACGGTCACGATTCGACTATGCTAGCTAGCTACGAGTTTGTGACTGACCGCTAGACTATCGTTGCACTTTTGAAATAATGTAGCGCTTAAAAATAAAGAGTTTAATGTGAAATCTTAGCGAAATCAATAACGCAGGATGTATATGGATAGACATTTAAGAGGACACAATACGATTCAATTGACAAAAATCGTTCAAAAAATCAAGTATAATTTTTTAGCTGAAATTATTTTTATATACTTTTCTATACTCTGACAAAATTTGAAAGCTTTAAGATTTAAAAATCAAGAGTTGTAATAACTTTTGCGTTCATTTTTATTCACATTCCAATAGCAAATCAAAACTTTTAACTGACTTATCTCAGAAAGATAAAGTAACTAGTTTAATTTCATTTAAAATGCTAAGGGTTTTTTCTATTGTGCTTAATACTTGGAAATTTTTTTTCACTTGTTGCTAATAGTACATGGAACAAAAATTGGGTGTGCATTTTTCAATCAAAGCAATACTCATTTTTTAAAAAAATAATTGAATTTAGAATTTACTGATTTTTTAAGGAATTTCCAATAAGCATGCATAAAAAGAAGTATTATACGAATACCAACCATGTTATCACAAAATCCATACTAACTTTTGTTAATGTGCTTGTAAATCAAATTTCATATATGTACGTCAATTTTTGTTGGAGAAGTACCATTTTAAAATCCCTCCATAAGTTTTAGTTTTTCTCTTTAAAAAATATGGTTAGCTTTTTATGAGATTTTGAGCACAAAATCTGTTTTACATCATACATATACATAGGAGGCAACCAAAAAAACTATAAAAATAATTAAATTAGAAAATTTTGTGTACAGTCCCCTTAAACTAAAACATATTTAAAATAAATTTAGCTAAATTTCAAAGAAATGAATATTCGATTTAGATTACATTTTTGTATAAAAACCCTGCATATTTACCAGTTAACAGTTATTGACAAGTAGACTCGTCATGGAGAAGTTGCAGAATTTTGTGTCATGATGAGAATACACTTGTCATGCGTGAAAAGTAGTGGCCCTTGGCTATTTAAATTGTAATTCTTGAAAAAAAAAACATATTCTCGAATTTCAAGATGCTTAGAATATTTTGAGCCCGGTCGGATTAAAAAAAGTAAATACAGAAAGTCGTTCGCACTTTATGGAAACGATTTTATAATTAATTTTCTTGTTTGCATTTTGAGATAAAACTTTGGCAATTTCAGAATAATCGTTTGCTAATGTCTTCTTTTGATTGGAATGCAAAATAAAAGATTTATTTTGAAAATGTCTCTTGAAATTGATAGATTCCTCGAATGTTACGCACCTACGCTTTCCGAGGAGAAATATCCGTATCAACATATTATAAAACGATGGAAGAATCTCGGTTATTGCATTTCAAAAAAAGGTATCTATAATATATTAAATTTAAAAGGGAAAAAAACGCCTAGCAGAAAGTAAAAATGAAAACAAGACCACGAGCCTCATCCTAGGACTATTCGAATGCCGGCAACTATCAAGAAAGTGAAGTCTGTGATCCTTAAAAAAATCCTCCAACTCAAAGTTTCATTACATCGAAGCTAGGAATGTCTTCTGGCACTGTAAGTAAAATATTCATAAATATTTAAAGTTAAAAAAAGTTCTTTAAGCCTAAAGTTCATCTGCTTTTGCCAAAACATACTGCTGAAAGAAAAACAAATTGTAGAAAATTATATGAAAAATACCTAGATGCTTAAAGTGGTAACACTCGATGAGACATGGGTATATGTAAGTAATTCTAATTAAAAAGGATTAATTTCCTATTATTAATCTGACAGGAATGACCGCACGAAATGGCATAATCAATGGACAGAAAAGTTCCTAAAGGGATTTATGATGGTTGTAGGATTTTTTTTACAACGGCAAATTAATAATTAAGAAAGACGCAATTAAAGCCAAAATTGATTCCTTCTACTATCTGCAGAATATTTTAGAACCATATTTTGAAGAAATTCTAGCCTAATATAGAAAGGGCATTGATAAAGTTGAGTTTCATATAGACAAAGCCTTTAATCACATGTCTAAGTCAATAGCCATATTTAGCAAAGAAAGAATTAGAAACAGGAATAAAATGTATCCCATTTGATGAAATACCTGTAAAATCACCTGATGCTTCTCCAATGGACTTTTGTGCTTTCGGCTTATTAAATTGAGCCTTAAGAAAAAGGCATTCAAGAACACTGAACGGTTTTTGGAAAACAATTCAAGAGGAGTTGAGTTAAATTGGCATGGCAGTTCTAAGAGAAAAAAGTTTACTTTCATGGAAAATTCAAGTTAGAGTTATTGTCAAGAATCATGGCTATCAGAAAGAAACAAATCTTCACAAAAAATAGGGCTTTTATAAATGCAAATTAATATAAAAATCGTTTCCATAAAGTATGAACGACCTTCTGTAAAAAAAAAAAAAAAATTAAAATTTAAGACGAACTCGTGCGCTCCCGTATGAACCGGCCAAGACATCATAACGAACAACGAATTTATTTAAGTGTGATGATAATGTTTTTTAGATGTTAGCCTAAAAAGGGGCAAAAGTCGGAAAGTTGATTTATAATAGGGTTTCCTTCAGTTATGGTCAACCATGGCGCAAATGCGTAACGCCGACCAAGCGCTGAGCCCATTGATAGCTGCTGGTCCGAAGTTACCTAGCCATCGAGTGATGCAAATGCCGATTGATGTTAGAAACTATTCTGATATTACAGTAATGCAGTGCTTCTCAAAGTTTCAATATTTGCGACCCATTATTCAATTATAATTTTCATTACGCCCCCTTCCCCCCTCCATACAATAACAATGTATTTAATTCAATAATACACTTTGACACTAAAGCTACAATACAGTTTTACCTCTTAAGTGCCATCGGCGTATATAAACGTCTCACTCAGCCAAAGCGTTAATTGCTTTGGACGTATATATACGTCTTTCCGAAATACAATATTTTTTGTGCACTGCTATTCATAAAATTATTCCGAAGATTTTGGAATGTAATAAAAGGACCTTTACAGGGTTTGCGAAGGATTTACTTATTTCAGAGGATTTATTTATTTATTCCTTTTCTCTTCCTCCTTCCCCCCTCAATACATCACATACGCGTGCCTACGGGGAAAAAGGGGGCGTTGGGGAGTGAATCACGTAACTTTTATTCAGCAGGAAAGGGAATAATTATAAACTGTACACATTATCAAAATAATTGTTGATTTTTGTATATAATTTTATATATGACAAGCCCATGGGGTCATTGATAATTATTAATATTGTTCTTGATTTAGTATTGTTAAAGGAACTATAAAATGCATTGTACAGTATTGATACATTTATAAGTGTATTACATCAATGTAAATGTGTATTTCATTTTTTATGACTCAGAATGTATTTTGTTTGTTTACTTTCAATAAATAAATATATTTTTAAAAAAAAATAATCTTTTGTTTTCGACTTTTCAATATGCTCGCACCCCTCTCGTAGAGTTATCACGCCCCCCTAGAGGGCGCGCCTCACAGTTTGAAAAGCGTTGCAGTAATGGCCCAATGCCGTGCTGCCAAAAGAAGAGTTATTTTATTAGGGTGGAAAAGGAAAAGATGATTTCTGGTAACAGGACTGCCATCAACTCTACAGCACCTCTCCAGAACTTCCCTAATGTCAAGACAGGTAGAAAATATTTTGTCACTGACGAAGGAAGTAAATTAGAGTGTGTTTAGGTCCCTCAGTGCGGGAATTTTGACAGTCTCTATAATTCCTATATATCCATACAAACTCCAATATGTATGTTATATATGATTTTGTTAACTAAATAAATTTTAGCAGTAGAATTAGCAATTTTATCAAGCAAACCCATATTTTTGACACTTTGTGACTGACGTGTATACTCATCATCGCTCGACTTTCGTGACACACACATTTGTGTTAACTGAGGCGCCATAGTTAACTGGTTAGTTGATTCTTATGTACTTAATGCTATAAAGTACAGTCATACATGTTGATTTGTTTGTTTTCTGGAAAGTATAAATTAAAGTAACCCGCAATATCATAAAGTTAGGGGCTTAGAATCTAACTGAATTACTTCATTTTTTTTTAAAGGTTATAGTTTCCTGCATATTCATGATAAAAAGACGGATACTTATGAAAAAATTAGACCTTCATATGATACTGTTGTGAGATGGAAAATGAATTTTCAAACTTGCCACATGCCTCACAAATGATCCAAGATCACCATTTATGGATGACATTATAGTGAAGAGAGAAAATGGCCCTTTTGGACCTAAGAGCAACTATCAAAATTATCTTCTTTGTAATGATAGTGTGTAGAAAATTATTTACGAAGAACTGCAACTGCCAAGAATCTCAGCACCCTAAGTTCTACGATTTCTAATTACTTTTCGGAAGCAAATACAGCACGACCTGTCAAGGGAAATGTTAAAATTTTCGGATAAAAACGAAAAGTGAATTTTTGGTCACCTGGTCGCCTAATATATAAGATTCAGGGACCAAATAGATGAGCAAATAGTGAAAATACAGTGACTCGCCTAACCTCAGCTAAAGTTCAGATTACTGCAAGGAAGGTCGTGTCTGTTTTTTTGGGACTAACGTAGAGTTATCTTAACAAATTACCTGAAGAAAGGCCAGACCATCATTAATGATTACTGCTGCATACTGTTAAAACAAAACTGCGCTATGTTCTGACCAGTGGGGTAACTGAGAATATTAGGCGCCCCACCCGTAAACTGAAGCTTAGGGCTCCAAGCCCAAATACGTACTTAGCGTCAGTCAAGCTTTGGGCCCCTTAGAGTCCCTGAGCCTCCCCCCCCCCGCAATGCGAGGGTTGCGGGGGTGTTCGTTATGCCACTGGTTCTGACCAGGAAACGACATGGTATAACCCAGCATTTCTCAAACTGGGGGGGGGGGGTGATAACTCTACGAGGGGCGCGAGCATATTAAAAAGTCGAAAACAATTGATTATTTTAAAAAATTATTAATTTACTGACAATAAGCAAACAAAATACTTCGGGCATAATAAAATATAAAATACTCATCTGTACTGATATAATGCATTTATAAATGTATCAGTGCTGCACACAATGCATTTTATAATTAATTTAACAAAACTAAATTAAGAACACGTTTAATAATTACCAGTGACCCTATGGGCTTGTCATACTTAAAATTTTTACAAAAATTAACACTAATCTCTCTTGATCATGTGTACAGTTAATAATTAATCCCTTAACCTGCCGGTAAAAAGTTACGTGATTCACTCCTCAATGCCACCGTTTTCCACGCAAGTGAGCCCATTTGATGTGTTGGGGAGGATGAAAAGGAATAAATAAGTAAAACCTTCTGTGAAATAAGTAAATCTTTTGCAAACACTGTCAAGGTCCTTTTATTGCATTCCAAAGCCTTCGGAATAATTTTATGGATAGCAATACGCAGAGAAGATCGTACTTCGGAAAGACGTTTATATACGTCCGGGGCAGTTAATGCTTTGGCTGAATGAGACGTTTATATACGTCGGTGGCACTTAAGAGGTTGAAGTAGTATTGTAACTTTCGCGTCAAAGTATAGTATTATTAAATTCAATACAGTGTTATTGTATACAGGGAGAAAGGGCACGATGAAAGTTATGATTGAGTATTGTTTCACAAATATGGAAAGTTTGAGAAGCACTGGTATAACCATCGAAATTGTCTCTCTTTTTGACGGTAATGCATCAACTCCCTCACCTAGAGGTGTGATGGAGCGATGGAGGATTCAAAGTGATGGGTTGAATCTACCGATTTCAACCAAATATTTCTTATTCTCATAGCTCAAAAAAGGAGATTTAACTACAAAATGGCGTCATTAAAGAGGTGGAAAAGTGGCTTATGACCCTTCTACTGAGTTCTACAATGACAACCGTTGAAATGTCGATAAACAAGGTGGAAGAAACTAATAACTATGAATGGTGAATGTAGAGAAATGTAATACACACACATTATATATAATACCCCCTCATATAAGTAAAATATATTAATTATTTTCATGAAAAAAATAGAATATGTTTTACATTCTGATATCACTGGTATCCTTTCAAAAATTTAAATGTTGTATTTTTTTGTCGTCATCGGGAAGGAACAAATCAAGTACTAAAAAAATTCGTTTCATCACTTACTGATGTAAATACTAAATTGAATGGTACCTACTTATTGTCTATACAACTGTTGTATTATACTACTGTTGTATTATATACTACTGTTGTATTTTCTAGAGTTAATTATAAATTGTATTTTAGTATCACAATTGTATTTATGTAGTCAAATAACATTTACTTACTTAAATTGTATATTGTTACAAAATTATTATTCCCACAGTGTTGATTTTGACAATTTCCATTACATTCTAATCTTGGGGCAACTTCCATGTTGTTCAGATTGTTTGCTTTCAGACAGAAGCATTTGTCTGGAATGGTTCCTGCTAATGTGTATCCGAGGCCACGACAATGCTCTAAGCACTCTGTCACACTGATATCCTTCTTTTCCAAGGATGGGTTGGGAGGTTGACCCTTGAAGCAGTTCATAGAGCCCTCTGAAATAAAGAAATTGTGTGTTATGAAATTGAATAATTTTAGTTTTACACTTTGCGATAAAATAATTGAGACTATTGTACTGTTTTTGGTATTTACACTCATGGACAAAAAAATTAGCGCATCAAGAAATAATTGCGGGATCATAACGAAACTTGGCCTGAAGGTACATGTCGAGAAAATATGCAAATGATTAGAAATGCAACGTGATTGCGTTTTACGTATAGCCGGTAGAGGGCGCTTAACGTCGTTCTCCGTGGAGTATAAAACAGGTAACCAAAGTTTGTTTGAGGGGGCTGAATCGTTTATAAAGGAAGTGCTGAGGTAGACATATCATTACGCCGTTTTCGAAGACAATATGAGCAGCTGTCGCAGTTTGAGAAGGGGAGAATCATCGGCATGATGGAAGCTGAGTGGTCAGCTAGGCGAGTAGCTCGTCAATTTGGCCGCTCTGATTGTTTTGTGAAGAGGTGTTGGGACCAATGGATCCAAGAGATGCCATTTACACGAAGACCAGGCTCAGGATGCCCTCGACAGACCAGTCGTCGAGAAAACCACCACATCGTAAGAAATGTACAAGTACAGCCAACTGCTTCATCGGTCGCCATCAAGGCACAGGTAGCACCTTCACTAGGGGCCACTGTGTCTTCTCGAACCATACGAAGGCGCCTGGCTGAAGGACGTTTAGGATCGCGGTGCCCATTACGTATGCAGCCCTTGATGCCCATTCATCGACGCCTCCGTTTGGAGTGGTGCCACGCACGAGGAAACTGGACTGCAGCGGAATGGAACCAGGTCGTCTTTAAAGACGAATCCAGATTCAATCTCAGCAGTCATGACAATTGTGTTACTGTGTGGAGACCCCGTGGTGAACGCCTCAATCCTGCCTTTGCTTTACAGCGACACAGCTCCCACAGCTGGTGTGGTAGTATGGGGTGTAATTGCCTACAATACACTGTCACCCCTAGTATTGATCCGTGGCACCATGTCCCTGACATCCTGCAACCACATGTGTTGCCACTCATGCAACGGCTCCCAGGAGGAGCCATTTTTCGACCAGACAATGCTAAGCTTCACACGGCAAGGGTGTCACAAGACTGTCTCCGCACTGTTACTACCCTTCCTTGGCCTTCCCGATCCCCAGATTTGTCTCCAATCAAGCATATATGGAATCATTTGGGACGGCGAGTTGGGCATCCCACGAATTTGAATGAACTAGAGGCAAGGTTACTGCAAATATAGAACAAAATGTCTCAAGACATCATACAGAACTTGAATGCCTCAATGCCCGATCGCATCCCATCGTGCATTCGCGCTAGAGGGGGTTCAACAGGGTATTAAATCCTCCGTTCTTTTGCTTTTTTCTCTGAAATAAATCATCTTTTCTTTGATTTTCTAATCATTTACTTATAATCAAAGTAGTCATTACGTATGTATACTTTCGTTTCATTTTGACGACTTCTTCTTGGTGCGTTTATTTTTTTTTTGGCCATGAGTGTACTTATTATACAGTCGACTATTTCACCAAATCAAAAAGAAATCTCTAGTTCAAAAAAGTGTCGCCAAATGTTACTATAGTTATTATTATTTTGTTCTAATACGAATGGGAATGGTTTTCACTATTGGCTGCTTATCGCAGTATTTGGCGACTCTTTGGATTTGAAGAAATTCCTCTAGTGGTTAATACTTAAGTGCTCTGTTTTTTTTACACTATTGCCTATTAAATATATTTATGAAGACATGAATGATAAACCGCAAGAAATGTTATATATAAACTATCACATCCGCAATTTCAAAAATAGTTTTATAAACTTTTGATGTGCTTGCGATTTTGATAAGTTGTAAAACTGTTCCGAGAATAATGATTGATAATGAATACTGACTTTTTCCCAGTAATATTTGTATTTCTATAAGTGTATATAACATAGTTTGCACAGATTACAAAAATAAGTTAAGCGAGTTAAAAATTTAAAACTTGTAAAATCAAGTGTGGATACCACAATATACTTTCTTTAAAAATTTGAATTTTTGTATAGTTTTATCATAGAACATTTTATACAAGTATCAATAAAAAATGTAAGACATTCCATCAAAATCAATATCCAAATTATCATTATTTTAGTTTCGAAGTTTCTTTTAATTTTGACAGCTCTACTATCATTGAAACATGACGTTCCAATGAATAGCATTTATCTTATAATTCGATCCTATTTTATGGATAACTCTGGAAAATAGAGCTAGATGTGCAATTTATGTTTTTTAAAAGATTTTTTTATTTAAGCTTTGCGGTTCTAAAATTTACATTTCGTTCATTCGGAATCTCTTATGGTTAAATTGTCAAAAGCAAGTAATTTAAAATAGCTTCCAATAATTCTGTTATAAGAACAGATCAGGTGATAAGAAAGTTTTTTCTTGCCTTTGTATACTTTGTACTTAAAAGTTGTTATTAACAATATAAAGCATATGTGTGACGGATCTATACGGTCTTACACTAACCTTCTCAATATTCTTTAAAGTATGTTATTTATTTCAACCAATCTCCACCGGGAGCCAAAGCGTGATTTATGCAAATGAGATATATTATATAAGTTCGGGTTTCGCGAGTTAAGAGAGTTAAGTAAAGTGAAGAGATAGAAGGGTGAAGCTAAATTAATTGAAGATCGGTAGGTCAACACACAGTTGTTGACATTAGTAGATAGCAGTTACGTGTGGAGCTACGCCGAGAGAAGTAGATTGAAATTGGTAAAAATTCCGTGTTACAGAGTGTGGATCCTTCTCCATTCTCCTATCCAGTCAACAAGGAGGATATCATCACGACGGAGCAGCCGATGATAAAAGATAAGGTCAGTGATTTAAAATATTGTGAATACTCATACGTGGCTTAGCTGTAATTAGGCGTGTTTAAGCTTTCGTGGATTCAGTTGCGATTCTGTTGTTCCGCTAGTAGTAATTCCCCTTTTTCGTACTCCACTGTGTTTTGTTTCTCTTAAATTTGAATTGTGTGTTTATATCCTTCTGTGATTAATAAGAATCAATAAATATAGTGATTTGCAATTATGTCTCATGATCTGTTAAGTCCGCCTACACGTCCAGAAATATTTAATGATAGACGGGGAGATGGTAGTCTGAGGGGTGGATTTGATTCACGACATATTAGATCTGGCTTTATTTCATATAACTGTTACAGCTATAGAGTTTAAAGGAAATCACAAACGTACAAGATGAAATAAGAACTATAATAATGCTCTATACTGAACCAAATGAATTCATGGGCCGTCAGCTTGATAAATAAAGCAAAAAGTTAAATTTGAAATAAATAGCATTCTTTTAAACTTAAAATATTAAATATGCAATTTGCAACTGAAATTCACTTTTGATAGAAGTTAGATTTTATTCTCGGACAATAATAAAACAAATTATCTTTAATAAATTATCCAGTTCATAACATCATTCTCTTCTTTCGACTTAGATCAAGAACGCCGCTATATACTGGAGTATATATGGAATGTGTGCAGTACACTTCAACTCTTTCAAAATAGGCATAATATTTTAGGAATGAATGTTAGTTTGCTGGAAAACATATGATCCCGTGTCCAAAATAAAAGCATTTACGAAATGTAAATCTAAAAATAAACTATAGTGAAAAGAACTAAAAAACACCCTTTTATAGTTAATCATAATAAGTTATAAACTTAATCTTTTAGTCACCAAATCTGGAAATGGGATCTGAAACTAGTCACCAGATGCGGGACGGGATCTAATAATGGGAAATCGTTCCCCCTGATAATCCTGATCAGGACAATGGAATAAAATTATGAAATTGTTGTATTGGTATCGGACCTTGACAACTGCGCAAAATTTCGAATTAATCTGACTTTTTAAAGTAAGTAAAAATTTAGTTTAAAGATTCCGTTACATACAAGAAAAGCTTATAAAAGGGTGTTGAAAAGAGTAGATCCTACAAATATATACGATGCTTATTTAGTTTTTTTAAAGAGTATTATTTCTCCTCATAGAATTATTAAAAATTAATGCTTTTATGTATTAATAATGCAATCCTGAAATCCTGTACTAATGATAAGATAGACTTGATACTTACTTGTTTTAAATTTCAAATATTATTAAAAAGCCAAAACTTTTGTACTATTATAATTTTATGTTCTATTATCTAATAATAAAATGGATTACAGGGCATCTAACCAAAGGTTTTGACCTAAGTTATTATCCTTAACATTGATTTTAGATAGGTTTAATGCTGTAATAAAGCTCCACTCTCCCACATAGTTTGTTATTAAAACTGAATGTGTAATGACATGATAATAAATTAAAATAAACGAAAAATATTAAAACTAATGTAAGTTTCCTTCTACCAAAATTCCTTCTTTTGCAAATGAAGTTTTATGCAAGCTAAATCCTTCGGTTTATCTTTTGATATTTTTTAAAGCTAATATTAATGAAAAAACAATAAAAGAATGAACTCTAAATTAAAATTTTTAGTTTCAGTAGTTAAGGGAACATGGTACGATTTACGCAAAAATTTTTAATTTAAGGAATTTCAAAAGCCTTCGATGTGTATATACTATATAAAACAGATTTTGTGCTCAAAATTTCATAAAAAGCTAGCCATTTAATTTTTTATGGAAAAAACTTTAAATTTGGGAAGTGATTTTAAAATGCTACTCCTCCTACAAACATTTACGTACACGCATGAAATTTTGATTTACAAGTACGTCAAACTATGTAGAACAAAAGTTGGTATGGGTTTTGCAATAACATGATTGGTATTCTTACATTACTTCTTTTTATGAATGCTTATTGAAAATTCCTTAAAAATGTATAAATTCTAAGCTCAATTATTTTTTAAAAAATAAGTATTGCTTTGATTCAAAAATGCATACCAATTTTTGTTACATGTACTATTAGCAATAGGTAAAGAAAATTCAAAGCATTAGGCACAATAGAAAAAAAGTCTTAGCATTTTAAATGAAGACTAACTAGTTATTTTATTTTTTGAGATAAGTAAGTTTAAAGTTTTGATTTGCCATAGGGATATGAATAAAAACGAACGTAAAAGCTAGCATAATTCTGCGTTTTTTTAAGTTTAGAGCTTTCAAATTTTGTGTGGTTATAGAAAAGTGTATAAAGAATAATTTAGGCTAAAAAAATTTTATTTGATTTTTTAACCAATTTTTGTCAATTGAATCGAACTGTGTCCCCTTAAAAATTTATTTGCTAAAAAGTTTGATAATAATCATCATGCATATGTGTACCCCACCCCCAAGTTTTTTGTTTTATAAGTCAAGTTATTTCCTTTAAATGTCTAAAAAAGCAAAATTTTTGATATCATTAAAGCTATTTTGAAGTTTATGTTGTAAAAGATGACATTATTGTCATATTATTTAAAAATATGTTTGAAAAGATATTAATATTTTATAATCATGTGGTTTAATTTATATACAAAATATGACTCAGAGTTCATAAAAAAGATTACTGATTATTTGATAAATAACTATAGTGTGATCAGATAATTAGATAAGTTCGAGTTATAAAACATTTAATTTTCAATAGAATTAATATAGTAAATTTGGTCACAAAAAAGGGAAAATTAATAAATAAAATTTGTTTAATGTATTTTAAATGTTTGTAAAGTGTTCTTTACATAAATTTAGAAACTATTTTTTTAAATGTAACTGAGTACCTTCTTCGTAACATAGAATATTAAATTTTGTCTTGTTCTATAAAAGAAATAAGGTAAATAGTGTCTCATTCAAGACGTTTAAATTCGAAAAATTAATTCTTTAATTTTATTGCAAGATAATTTCCAAATACAAAAGAAGTATTTTTTTAAAATCCGAAAGTTATTGTTCAATGAGCTAATTTTGTTCTTATCTTTAATTAAAAAAAAAATTAGTTTATCATTTCACGAAATTCAAATAAATCAGAATCATTTTTATGAAATTCTATTTCTTTTTTAAAGTAATAAGGATGCATTGATGAATCATAAAAAAAAACAATTCTAATTAAATAGAAAACTTTGCAATGAAAAGGAATTTTTCTACAGCTGGTTCACAAAGAAACATGTTTAAAGTGAATTTTATATTAAGAAAGGAAAGCAAGTAATTATGAAAAGCAAAAAATGTTAAGATGAAGGAAAAATTCAAGGGGGCATTTGAATGTACTGGTTAAAATTAACAATAATATCAGATAATTTTTATGTTTCTATAGAAAAATAATAACGTAACAATTTATACAAAAGTAAGTTTTTAAGGTTACAGTTTTTTTTCCTTTTTAAAATTCCTCTCTCCTTTTCCTGGATTTTTTCCATACTTAGTTCTTTAACAAATAATTTAGTAAATTAGTTTCACAATATTTCCCTGTTTACTTCACACTAATTCTGTAAATCTAGCAATGCTTTTCTCACATATTTCAATTTAAAGTTAAAATTTTTATTCGATTTCTCTGAGATTCTCTGCAATTAATAAACATTATATTTACCTTTTTCAAGATCTTTTCTGCAGATAAATAAGACTCTGTTGCTGCAAATTTCATCTCTCCATTTATAGCCATTGCTACCATCCAATAGGGCACATCTTTCATAAACAGAGTTGGGTTGAGTTGGCATCCAGTTTCGAAAACTGGAAACACTACCATCCAGCCAACGATAAGCTTTATTGTCCGTCGGTCGTACTGATACAGACCGATCAACCAACGAACTCGAGCCAAGGACGATCCCATTCCTTGTATCGTCTACAAAAAATATTTTGAATTATGTCTAAATAAACATGACATATATTAATCTTTATTATTTTTATGAAAACGATTCATAGTCCAACTGCAGATTTCCCCCTACTAAATCTGAAAAGAGTTACTTTATATTTTATACCAAGGTGGACAATCCAAATGACCTTGTGAGTCCCTT
Source organism: Trichonephila clavata (assembly GCA_019973975.1). Taxonomy (NCBI): domain Eukaryota; kingdom Metazoa; phylum Arthropoda; class Arachnida; order Araneae; family Nephilidae; genus Trichonephila; species Trichonephila clavata. Next base: position 33,230 of record BMAO01023683.1, read on the forward strand.
CGGTGAAAGATTATACGGGCCGTAAATAAAAATATTTTTTTTCTAATGGGTTGCGGATTGGTGTTTTGCCATTGCGGACCTAGTACATTCCCGGGAGCTGTTTCTGTTTAAGCGCGGCACCATATAGCGGATACCAACACCGCAAGTAATTTTGAAGCCCAGTTTCCTCCCTACAGTAACTCCCTGAGACCTACTAGGATTTAATTTTGCCGAGAGCATCCAAGCCAAACAGATATTCTAGGATTCTTTACATGCCGTATAATCATACGGCAAGGCCGCTGTCGATTTTCTGCATCATGAAAATCCACCGACTTGGCCGGGTAGAACTCGCAACCTTGGCGTAGAAGGCCAGCGACAAACCAACCAGCCACCCATACTTTTGAAACTGCCCATAGAGTATCAACGTTTTTAGTCAAATAATAATATTATATTTATATTCTTAAGCTCATTTAGAGTAGATAGTTTCGACTGATGCTAAATAAAGATATTAATTTTGTGTGTTTCTTAGGCTTAAATAATTTTTTATTCATACTCATCAAAAATATTTTCTTATAATTCTATAAAAAAAAAGAAACATTAAACATTTATACAATTATGAATATATTCTTCGAATCTAAGGGTAAATCAAGTAAATGAATTGGAGAAAACCCTACTAGCATAGCAAATTTTCAAAAATTAACTATAAATCATGCATTTAAGAAAAAATTATTATACAATTGGTAAATTTATGTGACGTCATTACATTTATTACGTGACCGTCATGAATTTAGACCAATTCTTCTCAAACTTTCAATGCTTGCGCCCCAGTTTTCATTCATAATTTTTACACACTTAATTTTCAATAACAATGTATTGAATGTAATAATGATATACTTTGACGCTAAAGCTACATATGAATTTAATTTTAAACCGTACAAGTAGTAAAAAGTATTAAATTTTATATATGACATGCCATGGGAGTCACTAGTAATTACGAAGCATGTTTTTAATTTAGGATTGATAAATTAATTACGAAATACTTGTGCAGAACTGACACATTTATAAAAATATTAAATCAGTGTGAATGTGTATTTTTTATTTTGTCAGAATGTATTTTGTTTTGCTTCCTTTCAAAATTGATAATTATTTTAAACATTTATTTTCCACTTTTTGATATGCTCGCGCCCCACAGTTGAGAAACTGTGGACCGCTGATTTAGACTATTCACTTCAAATTGTGATTTATATAAGAAATATAGAAGGCAGCATTCATCTTTGTAAAAATTTAGATTTTTCAATATCGGCTGCAATTATATACGATTTATATTGTTATTATATAAACAATGCACAACACCAAAATTTCAGTTCAAGAAAGAAAAAAAAATTATTTACAGGTTTTATATATTTTTTTATGTTTTTGATTCTTATTAAGACATTCCCCTCCAAATGTTTGATGCATTTTCATTTTCTTATTCACTTTTTTCCTTAGTCATAGATAACTCTTATGAAATCATTTTGAATTATTAAAAGGAAAAGGATAATTCACATTATATTTAGCTATAATATTTTGATGTTCAATTATCCAGTTTGTAACTAATTTAAATATATTCTTGCGTTTCATTTAAGGTACACAGTAATCTTTTTCAAGAACATTATTTTGGAGACAGTAACAGCATAAATAATTTATGTTTTATATTCATATTATATTAATAAGTTGATTTTGAAAGCAAAAAGTCAGTTTAACCAGCCATTCTTGTACAATTTGAAAGAATTAAGAATTTTTGAAGTTTTATAATAGAAGTTATGTTTATAATCTTATAATATGCTCAATTTTTAATTTTTTTAGTCTTTTAAGTGATTTATATTCTAGATATTGCAAACCAAATTAGTATGGATTTGAAAATCTGTTCCCTTGTTGACTTTTAATAATTCTTTTCTAGCTAAACCTAGAAAAAACACGAATTTTTAAAAATATTAGCTTTAGCTGTTTTTTAAAAAAATACCTTGAAATCTCACACCAACAAATCTATACTAACCTTTACAGAACATACGCTTAGGAGTATCTACAAAAAGTTTCAAAACTCTATTTGAATAGAAATATATATTTTTTAATTTCCAATGGCGATTACAAGACAACTGCAAACAAAATGAGAAGCAGAGAATATTGACAAAAAACAAAGGACAACACAAGAAATAATGAAAGAAAAATAGAAAAGAAACACAAGTTCACAGTATAGTCTATAAATCACACATTTTGTGTCTGGCCTCCCAATATCTGCTCCACATGGATCCAGATTCAGTGCACGCAGAAAATAAGCCATAGGGATTAGAAAACCTACATCTTCAAATTAAAAGTCCAAGAAAAACGCATTTAAAGTTTGTAAAGGCTGAAACAAAATCTATAGTGCCTGTAAAGATCTAATTTTTTAATATATGTTTTCATTTTTTGTTTGTATTAAAACACTACTTAATTAATTATCACTGAAAACATTTTTTAAATTTAAAATATATTTTTGCATAATATTGATTGTGTTTTATGATGATAGGTTATTCAGCTAATCTTAACAAAATATTTCACAAACGTTTGAAACAAATAATTTTTGTATAACATAATAATGAAACTAACTTAAGCTAAAATCACCAAGGTTTGTTGATAAATTTAATTTTTTTAGTTTCAAATTGGGAAGTTAGAAAGTTTTAAAGTTACCTACAGGAACTCAAAGATCATAATATAGTACTACTATATGTTTACTATAATAAGTTTGGCCCATCATAGAAATATTCAGTTTTATCTGCAATACTTGTATTCGGAAGTCTTATTGTAGTATCACACACAGTGAAGGGCTGGTTTTTAGATATATTATTTTCAGTAGTATTTCATCTCTTCCAAATATTGTTTCTCATAGCAACCTGAGAAAAATTTGGTCGTGGATTTCCTCAACAGGAAAAAATTATTGAAAAGGCTTCTAAGCTATATAAACTATTTTTTTAAAACAAAACTTGCCTTGAAATCAAACTTAATTAAGTATTTATGAGAACTAAAACTCAAAACATAATCCAGCAGAAATGGTATTAGTAATGAAAATTAATAACATTTCAAGCAGAAACAGTGGATTGTGGTAAAAATATGAAGAGATAATTTTTTTCAAGAATCAATATTTATTTAAATTTATTAGAATGATTTAGAGTTTAAAACTCACATTCTATTAAATTGAAATGCAATTGTAAGTTCGATATTAGACATTTGCTCAAAAACCAAGATTCGCAAAGTTTTTTTTTTATTGAGAATAAAAAGTTCTATAAAATCTTCGTTTCAAATAGATGTCTTCTCTGCCTTTTTTTTAAATATTCAAACACAAATTCCGTTCTATAAAATATTTTTTAAATAAAAATTGTTATATTTCACCTTGATAAGAAATCCTTGTTCCTGACTGCTTCTGATACTTGCCAGGAAACCTCCTTTCTTATAGCATATAGCTTGAGCATCCTCGAATTTCTGATGGTTATTATCAGAGAATAGGAAACACACATTTCTGTACGTTCTCCAAGGAGCCTCGCACTTCTTAGGCTTTGCTGAGTCTTAATCAAGAAAGAATTGTGCATTTTGAATCATTATTTGTGAATGTAAACCTAATTTATATTATAAAAATACAGATTACAAAGAATGAAACTGCTTCAATTTTATTTAAACATTCCCTTTCTGGAAATAATTTATTCTGCATACACACAGCTGCTGTTTTTTTTATATAAAGGAAATGTCTGCATTTAAAATGAAATTGCGTATCTTTAGCTTTTAGATAATGAAATAAACAGCCAATTTTAAAACTAAAAAGTATTTAAGGCTATGATTTTATAGTTTTCAATAACAACGTTTTAATAAAAAAATCCTATGTGCTGAGCCAAAAACATAAAAGTGAACAATTACTTCTAAATAATAACAACTAAAGATAGAGCAACAAGTCTAAAAGATTAATTTTGAGATGATAGTTCAACACTTTTCTTTCAATAATTTAAAAAATTCTTTTCTACTTCTATGAATATTTAAATATTATATTATTTAGGATATTCTGAAAATAAAATCTTTATTTAGAAAGTAGAGTTTACTTTAAACATCTTCGTTACATCTTCTTACTTTAGTAAAATCTTTTTAAAAGGGAATCACATTTTTAAATGTAGTGATAAGTATTATACTAAGTGCTCCAAGGTGTAAATATGATACTAAACATAGAAAACACATACGCTCCTAAATAGTTAGTGATTAACTTGTTTTCAAAAATTATAAATTGGTTGAACCATTTTCCATTAAAGTATTTTTGATGAGTTATGAGACCACTAGTACAATTTGGAATCTTTTTTTCTTTTTTAGTTATCTAAAAAAATTTGCTAAAATAGCTTTCTCCTCATTTTAAAAATATTTTGAAACTATACATATAAGATTAATGTTTTTGCTTTTAGCCTGATTCTAATTATCTAAATATAAAATTCAATTTTAAAGAACAATACTTTTAAATTAATCCAACTGATGCTGTAAGTTTTAGATAATTTTAATATTTTCAACCTATGTAAATTCTAATTATTATAACCATGTTTCTAACTATTTACATGCAACTTGAAGCTCTGAAGATTAGTCGTTCAGAATTTAAAAAAAGCAATGCAGTTTTTGTGGTTAAAAATCAATTCTATTTTCTTCAACAACAAATTTTATTTAATAGCTCTTTCACGTCATTCTATTTGAATTCTCAACAATAAATGATATTTTATTTAACAAAAGTGAATAAACTTACCTACAAAAGCTAAGATCACAAATAAAACAGCCACCCAAAGGTACTTTTTAGTATTTTGATAAAAATCTACTCTAATCTGAAAATGAGAAAATTAATTATTAACTATATTTAATGAAATGTTGGAACAGCACATAGATATTTCAATGCACTACAAAAGTTATCGTAAGAAACAATTATATGAAGATGAGACAAATATATTTTGAATGGTATATATGTTAAAAATAATATCTTCATTAACACTATTTTTCAGCAAAGGTCAGGTTATGATGAGTGAACTATGAGATATCCTAATTAATTCCAGCATTAATAGTATATCGTATTATTCTATATTTCGAACATACTAATTTTTGAAATAGCTATTAATTTTTGTGGTAACATATTTTTATCAGCCATTATTTAAAAAAAAAAACCACTTGAAATTGTTTAGTATCCAATTGCTAAATATTGTAAAGGGGTATAGTAATGATACATCAAAAACATAGATTCAACACGTAATAATAAAATACTTAAACAGGAAATAAAAAACCCGATGTTTCAATCAAATGCTAAACTTCTTCGAGCATTTTCCAAATGAAATTGTGGTGGTTATATAAATTACTTAAGTTTTTAATTGAATGCTGTCATATTTTTTATACTATTAGTTCAATACGCAAGTAGCGACTTCAAAAAACCTATTGATGGTTAAACAGAAGGTATTGCACTTCAGATACTGATAATAAAGCAAATTTATGAGACACGAATTATATAAACTGTTGCTAATACAGTTGTCATAGATTAATATAGCAAAATTGTATAGTTAATTGTATTCATTATCTGTTTAATGTGATACATACAAAATGTTTAATGCTTAAAATGAAAGATGTTTCATGTATTTTTATGCTTTGCAATTACATTAAAAAACAATCACATAACACAGTAAAGTTGTTGGATAAGTCATGTAAATT
>BMAO01023684.1:0-16623 GCA_019973975.1 Trichonephila clavata
CTAAAGTAAATCAGATATTTTGAATGCCTGAGAATCACTCCGATTTTTGAAAATATTTATATATTTTTTAAGTGTTTCCACATTTGCAGTATGCTATTCAGTCTTAAAGGAATACTTAAATTTTTTTTTAAAAATCGAGAGAAGAAGGATAAAATAATTCCAGAAAAACCTTTATTATGTTTTCCTCTTTCGCATGCACTTTATCCAAATCGATGGATTAGAATTGTTTTTAAGGTGAAAATCAGGCTTGTCTTAGAATTCGTATTACGTTTAGCAGATAAAAATGGACGGTAAACTGGAAATTTAAGTAACTTTTTATAATATTGTAACGAATTTCCACTGTTGGGTTCAGGATTGAATAGACTTTAATCAGGACAGCGATAAAACAGTTCTTATTATCAGCCAATGAAGAATGCAATGTTCAGAAAGGCATAAGAACAGCCGAAATCACAGTAATACAACACAACAGTAACACAACGCAATGTACTGATCAGCGGGAATAGATCAAATTCAAAGCGTAGGCTTTCGTACACTTTTCGGCATAAATCACAAACGGAATCACCCGTAAAGTAACAGAGGCTGCGGTCGCGTCTGAGCTTCAAGAAATCTGAATAACAACTGCCTCATGTTGCATTTCAGTATGCCTTATATAGACACGGCGAAAGTGGTAGAGCATTCCAGAAAATAGGAGAACCGCCCGGAACCGGAAGTCGTCAAATATCGCCAAATTTGGCGACAAAATAAGTTGCCAAAACTGTCGCCAACTAAACGATATCTCGTCAATTTGGCGAGATACCTAAAGAGCCCCATGTTATTTACAAGGTCCCATAGCAATTGATCTAATTCACATGTTTACATGCAATAAACATTAATCCTGCACTATTTTTCAAGCAGAATAGTAATTTTGACATAATTTAACATTATAAACACATTTTAAATACCAAAATCGTAACAATATTAATATCATATAATATGTTATTAAAAATATTTTAGTTACACAAGTGATTAAAGGGAAAAAATTTAATTTAAAAAATAAATCCAAGAATGTTTTTTTTTTTTGTTAAAAAGGTTTTAAACACTTTTCCACTTTAAAAAGACACATGATCCATTATAAATACATCTACCAAAAATCAGTAATGTACAAAGACCTCTCTTACGGAGTTCGGATTCACATTCTAAAATGCACGCTGGCCTCATCCACCAAGGCGTAAACTAGGCTTAATGGTGAAAGTTAAAAATCTGTTAGTGATTCTTTTTCGCATGATTCTGGAGTCTTTTTAATTACCCACCTATCGCGAAATGAAATTTTAACACTTCAACTTTAACTCTTAAGGAAGTGCAATGTTGGCGAATATTGTAATGAGATGATGCAATATTGCATCAGTTGCTGGTTCCTGCAATCAACCTACCAAGATTAAGAAATCATGAAAATAAAGAAAATTCTCGATACTTCAATGAGTACAAAGAACAATCGTGATAGATTAGATAATTTAAAATGAAAAAAAAAAAAAATGCCTGTGTCCATCGTAAGATTTGCGCGTGTGTTTTGTTGTCAGTTTTTTAGTGTTTCCTAAAATAAAATGGAGAATTAAAGAAAATATGAATAATTCTGAAATACGACGAAGTGCCAAGAAGTAAATACGTCATTACTAAATTTAAGCAAATTTATAAAAGACTTTGAAGAAAGATAATATACATGCAATCTACAAAATATTATCACAAGTTCTAACAAAGATAAATAATAGGTGTTTTTAGATATTACGTGTGTTTTAGGGGAAGTTTCAATCGCTTAGTAAGGAGCATGTAAACGATTATAAAATCCCCCCCCCCTAGGAATCGCGGGGAAAAAATCCATCAAAATATTCGAAATCTAAATCTTTTTCGAGGTATCACGAATGAATTTTTTGTCAAAATATAGGTTTTAATTTTGTAATACGATATGAAACAAGACTTTTGCATTTCGATTGCTGTATTCGTAATTATGATTTAGATAAATTTATATAATTTTCATTCAAAAATGTAATCTTAAGTTAAATTTGTGTAATACTGGTAAATTAACTGAACGAGTTTGAAGCCAAACACAACCGGTATCTTTTAAAGGTTAGCAGAAAATGCTCACAATTTCTTAGACTTTCTTGAAACTCTTGCTTGTCAATAAGGAATGAATTTGATTTTCTAATTAAAGACTTTCGCGAAAACATTTCAAACTGAATTTTATATACTTTTACTTTTGGATTGTTTTGTCATTAAAACTGCGTTTTTTTCATAACCTATTTATATTTTACACTAACTTAATATTTTAGATTTTTTTTTAAATTAATTATTTGTTGTTAAAGTTTATGTCTGAAAATTTTAAATTTCACTTTGAAATTTAACTCTTATTTAATGTAAAATATTTTTAAAGTGGGTAAAAAAGCTTTTATATATGGGGGCAAGTTTAAAAGCAGCAGAAATCGAATATTAGCGTATTGTATGATGGGAAATGTTGTCCATTAAAAACATCTGAATCTCATCTCAATCGTGACGTAGCGATTAAAATTTTACAAAAAGATATATGTTTCAGATGAGTAAAAATGAAAACAGTTTAGAATTTTCGGAAATCTTTTTTTTTCCCCTTGAAGCAACCTGTTTTTGTGATTAGAATTTCGAATTATACTTGCTAATTTAAATTATATTTCTTTGAATTCTATAAAGCAAACTATTTCGGATACCTAAATTCATTAATTTCTTCATCAAAAACAGTATTTCTTTTTCTAAAACAAGCATCAACATTATAAATTGAGTAGCTTTCCAGAAATAAACACATTTTTATTTATTTTGAAATATATGTAGGTGTTTATAGAAGCAAAAAAAAAAAAAAAAACTTGAAACTCTTAATGTATAATATTTTAGATTTTAAATAAGAAAGCCATTGAATTAATAAATTACATTCTTTTTAGAGAAGAATTTTTTTTTTTTGCAATTACTTCTCCTCCTATATTTAAACATATAAACCCATTTATTCCATTTTGTTGCGTTTGATTTACGTTTAAGGAAGGAAAAAAAAATTTTTTAAAGATAATTCTATTAATATTTTGAATGCATTGAAATGAAAACTGGAATAAAGTTAATGCAAAATTTTAAAAAAAATGAAAATAATCGTATTTTTTTAAAGCTATTTAGAAATATTTCATTAAAAAAATTTAAATAATCGTATTTTTAAAAAATTATTTAGAAATATTTCATTAAAAAATTAAAATAATCGTATTTTTTTCAGATATTTAGAAATATATTTCATCAAAATATAACCATACATCAGAAATTTTAAAAAATGAAATATTTAGGAAATTAAAAGGGATTGTAAGAGATATGCTAAACAAATATTTTTGTTAGCGTAGATAAAAAAAAAATAACCAAAAGAAATTTTTAAAAATATGTTGTTTGGCCAATTTTTTCTTTACGAATTTTTTTCTTATCATAAAATGAGCTTAAGTATAATCAATCTACTCCCAACTTTATAAAGTATTTCATCAAAAAAACTTCAAGAAATTGTTTCTATATTATTTATTTTAAACTATTTTGTAAGTGATAGTCTAAAATTTAAAGAATCGCGTGTGTTGAGTGCCTCGCCGCTTATAAGAAGCTGTGATCGCTTCACAAATGTAGAGAAGTGAAATACAATCAGCGATTGGGGTGCCCCCGCTAAGACGCGGGAGAGAGAGTGCAATGACCAGAGATGGCCACGGGCTTCTGGAATAAAGAGACATAGATACCAGACAGTCCACTAAATTTTTTGAGTATGAGTACTTTAATTTAAACTGAGCTATCGATGGGCCAAAGCAGGTTGAGTTTTGGTTATAAGGGCATGTGCGTGTACATTATGTCCACTAAAGTTGGTCAGCAGGACCACGCCTGCTTACAAGATATCTCTAGTCTAGTAGTACATCGTCAAGGAATTCTGGAACGAAAATATTGGCTATGGTTGTCTCGAAGATTAGTCTCCTTGTTCGCCGGATCTGAATCCACTGGGCATTTTCCTGTGAGGGTACCTGAAGGAACAAATGTATGTGACTCCTCCACAAACATTGCATGTCCTTAAAAGACGTATTACGAACGCTTGTGCTGACGTCTCACGTATTAGGCTCTAACGTGTGCAACGTATCATTCAAACGAGTATCCAAATGTGCGATGACCCTGACGATGAAAAGTTTGAACATCTCAGACAGAGGTATATAGTTTTAAATAATAGCCCCCCCCCTAAAAAATCGCTTTTTCCGCTTCACAGTATAGGAAAACATGGAAAAAAAACAAATACGAGGTCTAAACGTTCTATTCTTTGCATTAATGTTCACAACGTGTCTTTTCCTGATAATCGAAAACGTTCTCCTACTTTGTTTATCACTTTTTTCTCCTATCTTGTTCCGTTTTCGAGAATTAAGTGCCAACTTCACAGTTTACCACCAGGTGGCGGTGTGTGTAGTATTATTCAGTAGCGCATTGCTACTTTACTATACCTAGACACCACTTTTATGAATATAGCAGCAGCCATTCTGAAGTTAAGAAGGTGGCAAGGGACTTCAGTAGGCATGCTGTATATAGTGATGTTCCAAAGGAGAATGTCATCATTTTTTAACACGAAAACTTTATTCCCCCTTTAAATTTACACTATGGCGCCATCAACTACACATCTTGCACTGTTTTTCAAAATAGTCCCCACCGACATTGAGGCATTTGTCGCGTGCAAACAGCTTTAGTACTACAGTGTGGTAAAACCCGGTGTTCTGCGTTGCGAGGAATTGTCCCACAGCCTATTCCACGTCAGCATTATTTTGGAAGTTAAGTCCCAAGAGAGTAAATCGAAACAGGGAACAAGGGAAAGTCCGATGGAGCTATGCTATTTTCATCTGTGGATGTTGACAGATGCCCGCTTTGACCTTCATCTTCCATAATCTGCCCTCCTAACCTGTGCATACAACGACAGCGACCAGCTATTTGACTTCTGTACCATACATGGTTTGTAGGCTTTCAAGGATGATGGACACTAGTCCCACGTATCCAATCACACTGAATAACATGACGAATTTCTATTGCTTTCCACGTTGCTAGGAAACGCCCACCTGCCATCGGGAATTGTATTTGAATAACCTTGGGAACTCCGATCTTCCACTGATTTTTCTTCTTTTATGTTTTACACATGTCTCATTCCTCCGACGTAGACTTGGCTTCCATCGTTGAACCAGCAATCCATGTGGGTTTTTTTAGTGGTAATAGTTTTTTCCGTCTCGTTTACTATCGTCCCCTTCAATAAATAAAAAAAAATAATTACGAAAACCACTTCCATAACGTAGTTTGCTCTTGTATGTCTGTGATATTCTAGTGAATCACTGCGGATACATCAAAATTTTTGCAAAACTTTTCACGCAACATTTTTTTCTTCTTTATTTTTTGGAAACATTTCTGTACACGAATAGCTCATTCAAGTCCTTAAAGTTGTAATGTCGGTCGGTTCCTGCTTCCCTCTGAAACCCCTTGTCTACCCTCAGACCTGGCTAGGTGTGTGGGAGAAACTGAATAATCAGTAGACACGATCCACTCTAATTATTTTATTGTCACCAAAATATCAAGCAGATACAATAACAATCTAATTAAGATAACAGATCAAATAGTAGAGCGCGGAGGTGAGACTCAACAGCCTGGGTATAATAATACGGACCATCAACTGATTCCACGATAACTTAAACGAGCTCAATATCAACTACGTTGCGCACTAATAAGATAGACTTCTATTTAAATAAGGATCACGATACCTGTACTTTTATGAAGTTGAGTGACACTTGAACCTTGAAGGCGATCTTTATCTGGATTTAATTACCGTCGATTGATCCACTCTTAGTAATCTTCCATTGGTAAACTCTAAATGCACTTAATCATTCCACGATCCTTCACTCTCCAACTAACCAACTAACTCGTCAACTCACGAATACAGAATTTATATAATATACTTCATTTGCATAATCACGCTTCCTTCACTCGGCGAAAGTTGGTTGAAATAAATATTTTTCTTAAAGAGTCCTGAAGGGGTTAGTAGAGCCGCGTATAGATCCGTCACAAAGTCTTCGCAATAATTCGTTCTCTTGCAAGTTTGGAGTAGAGTATTTAGTTTACATTTTTGTCCAGGGACCTATTTTGTCATATCAGACGTATTATAAAATCGACACAAAGTATACAGAGTAGGTATATCTTTAGTCTAAAAGGAATGTGACTTTCATATGACATCCTCATTTTTTCTCATGTATTCGTATTTTTGAAAACAATTAGATTTGAATTATATTAAAACATTAACACCATGGTTAAGTAAGTGAAAATTGTAAAACTGAGTGTAAAATATCCCGTACTTAAAAACATCTAGCATAACATTTCAAGTATACAATACAAAACTTCAATAATTGTTATACAGCTAAATTGTTTGTACATTACATATAAGGCAATTAACGTTGGAAATGTGAAACGATATGCTAAAAAAACAAAACCTAACGAGCATTGATTCTCAAATCACTTTATCAAAAAAGTACATGTTAAAGAATATAGATGATAGAAGTAGTAGATGTTGTAGTTGATATTCAGAATAATAATAATATTTGAGTCTTAGATTCATTCAAGCATTTGATTATAATTAAAGTATTAGAAGAACAACAACGCAACTGTTGACTGTGACATGACAGTTTTCACCCAGCAGCCAAAATGTTAACAATGTTTAGCTCACCTTTTCTTCTCCCTTTATTTTTTAATAACTTTCCTTCTATTGAAAATATCTTCACGCAGTTTCCCTTAAAGCATTCAGAAAGACTTTAGCTATTAAATAAAATAAGAATAGAAATTTAAAAAGGTCTGAGAACCCTTAAGCCAACTTGGGAAATTTTGGTATTAGGAATCTATTACTTAGTCTTGAAAATTAGCCAAACTTCGAAGAAGCACAGAATTAAAAACTAAACATTCACGATATTGCCTTTTCAGGATATTCCCATTTCCTTTTATTACACAGTCAATTCATTCCAATGACGTAAGTAGTCCCACGGACTTTTACTTCTAACACCCCTACCAGCACAAATAAAAAAGAAAGATCGAAATTACTCCCTGTGGTCCGAAACATCGGAGCTATCTGCACTAATTAACAATCTTTATTCGAACCTTTTCTTAGAAAGGGGTAAGGAAGGAAAGTCTTAATTACCTCTCGAGTACCCCTGTCTCCTTAGTTCCGAGCCATTAGTTTCTGGAAATGCCTTTCCGCAAACGATAGCCACAGCTAAGAAATAACGAAACATTTCATTTCGATTGCGATTTTATTGGAGATAAATTCATTTCCCCATTCAATTAAAAATTTCGAGCTCATTTTTATTTTCAAATTTTAATATATTAGCTAGCAATGCAAATTCCTATCAGAAAAGTGAATTTCAGTGTGTTTCCTGAAAGATACAGGTTTTTTATCATAACTCGTGTTTAATTAAATTTAATATTTACTATAATGTTCGAATTAAATGGAACAAATGGTGAAAAACGATTTTTTTCTAAGTTCTAATCATTACATACTTTAAGTAGACAGAAAAATTTCTATATTAGTGCGAAGTTTGTCTTTCTATAGCAGAAGTGACCTCTTCAACTCATCTTGGTATTGACTCCACAAGTGGAGCGCACATGTCCTTAAATTCCTCATCGTGGAAAAACAATTGTATAGCACTTTTCATTATTTGTTCTATTGTCATGCAACTCATATTAGCCAAACGATTCTTGAGAATATGTCAAATTATCAATAGGATTTAGGTCTGGTGAATTGCCAGGCCAATTAAGCACTTTTATATTATTTTCCCGCATAAAAGTCTGGACCAATATCGAATTGTGACAAGAAGCCAAATCTTGTTGCAATATTCCGTCAAATGTTTCTATGGATGGAATAATTCTATTTCCTAATATTTCTATGTATTTGACATAATTCATCATACCTTGTCTGTTGGATATGATCCGGCAGCAGAGTTTCAACTTCATTTCGTCTAACTACGCCAAATTTGCATCCCTGCACAAATAAATGCGTTTCATCAAAGAAAATTAACTTCTGCTCGTTATTAACAGTCCAGAATCGGTATTTTTGGCCTATTCTAAGCGTTTTATCACCGTTTTCTGACACAGAAATTGCTTTTTCCTCTGTCTTGATGCCTTACGGCTAATTTCCAGAACCTTTTTCTGTACAGTTGAGGGACTCACTTCAACACCGTAATCCAATAAATTCTTTAGAAGGTCTGTGCTTGTCTTACTTTGATTTGTTTTGCTGTTTATTATAAGAATTTCATCAGTTCATGGAGTAATTTTCCGTTTGAGTCCACATTTTCCTTTTCTTTTTTTGAGACAATGATAAGGAATATTAAAATGTTCTTAAAATTCTTAAAACACTTGATTTGCCCACACCAACACCATCTCTGAACAAGCAAAAGTAAAACGTGTTACGTGGAACGCAAAATTATAACCACCATCACCGCATTTAAACCACACCATCTACCACACATCTAACGAGTAAATTATAGTCAAGTTCAATCCGTTACACTATTTCTGGGTAGATATAACCGGTTTGAGGTGGTTCGTGATATAACTGGTAATCACATACCAACTCAGACAAGAAAAAAAATGTTGTTCCAATTAATTCGAACAGTATAGTACAATTATAGAAAAAAATATTTCTTAAGAGGGTCTCTTTATTAAACTCGGATGTTGCTGTTTGTGTAAATTCATGGATATTAGTCCGCTATCACTAAATAGTCATCACCATGTTGAGGACTGATGCTGATGTACATTAAAATAATAAGATTGTAAGACCTTCTTTTGCTATGGTATTTAATTGGTCGAGTAAGGTGATATGCACGTGACATTCTCAACACCTGGCCCAAATTTGCAACTGCGAGATCTATCACCATTTATTACGTACTAGCTGAAGGACCCGTTCTTCGCACGGATCTAATTTGTTTTAAAAATAGCAGATGTTATTCTTGATATAGTAGCTGAATTGCAAGGAGAGTAAAATCCAGTACAAAACAATACATATATAAATGTAAAATAATTTTTAATGAGTGCATTTATTATTTATCTACATGGACCCTTAAGCTCTCGTCAGGCTCCCTAGAGACAACTTTCACAAATTTCCTTTTGTACCGGATCTTTAGTCCATGAAATGAATGCGCCTACAAAATTTCAGGTCTGTAGGTCTAACAGTTCAAACACATGAAAATATATCTTTAACACCTCTTAACTTTTTCATTGGTGGTACATATGTTGTACCACCAATTCTTATTCGTTTATTGTGTGGTGGTACATAAAACGTACCACTTGTTTGAATGCTTTAGAAATTGATGCCAGATGGTACATTCTCTGAACCACCGCAGAGGTCAACTCTTAGCTGTTACTCAAGTTTCCAACATACGTCAGAAGCTAATTGTGTGCAATGGACTTATGCAGTAGTTCATTTTTTGATCAGCTGTGAGTCTGTTGAGTGGTATTTTTTAGAAGTTACTCTGTTGAGCATTTTTAAAAGTAAATGAAAGTGATTCTTAAGATATTTGATACAAATTAGGTACGGATATAATGTAACTAAAAATATCAATATTGTTATAATTAGTACCTCACACAAACATTGCAAGTATGAAAATATAACAGTCCAAAAAATGTACAAACTGTTTATTCACATTTTTTAAAAATTTGCTGATAATTTTTTATTTTATTCATGCAGTGAAACATATTCCAAAAATGTTGTGTCATAAAATTATTAGGCTACAGAAAACCACGAATTTAACTTCCTAGGGGCCTCCATGTCGTTTAACCCAACACTGTTCGAAATGCCCCATATGTTTCGGTTTTTGCAAAATCCCTTTTGTAGCGTGTCTCTACTCCACGGAAATAACGCTCCTGTTAAATTTCAAATCTGTAGCTCTAATATTTCTAACACGGTAAAGTTTATCTGTAACGCTTCTTAAGACCTCGCAACGTGCTTTTGGGGGTCAATTACGGTAAAAATGGGAACTTTCTTCATGGATGAGAACTGAGAGGGCTATCGCAGAATGTAACACCTTTGATAGTACCGGGATTTACACCTTAAATTTCAAGGCATGCACATTGTTACCTTTTCTTTTATACTATACATGGTTTCTCCAAATTCAACCAACAAATTCAGAGGTATATTAGTAATACTGCATGGGAAGGACAAATCAATAGAACACATAGGATTGCAAACCACGTCTGGTCGGAGTCATTTTGCAAAACAATTATTTTGGGTGTGATGTCGAGATGAATTTAAAGGGGCAATAAGAGGTAAAGAATGCATTTATTTGACATAATGCATGTTTAGAATACGAATAAATCATCAGAAATGCTACGATAAGTGATTGTCACTGGAATTGTTCAAAGGTACTACCACAAAGGTCGCATCATAGACAACAACGGCTAACGAAGTGTTGTCGGATGCATTGAAGCATTCCGGTATGATGGAGATTTCTACTGAAGCGATGGACGATCCATACCATAAAATCCTCCACTGTAGACCCTGGAGTCGCATACACAAGCGATTTCAGGTGGCCTCAGAAGAACACATCCAAGGGAAAGAGATCTGGGGAGCGTGAAATCCAAGCAATAGGTCCGATGCTTCTAATCTCCCTCTCGGGATCTCTAGAATGATAGTATGTGCACACCGCAATCGAAAAATATGCTGGTACATCATCGTGCATTAACCACACATTTGGATGCGTTGTGTTCTGTACTCCTTGCAGAAACTCCGGGAGAAGTGGGAAATTAGAGTGCGTCTAGATTTCTTCAGCTTTGCAACGGTGGTCCAAATTCCTGCATTTGTTTGAACACTCCCCTTGTCTGGCTAATCGTTCTCTCGGTGGCTTCTGTTACCGCAATGTTCACCTACTAAATTTGGTTTACTACTCCCTAGTCCATGGTGAATTGTCGTCCTCCTGTTGCCAACTCTCAGCCCTCTGAATGTATTGGTCGAATTCGGCAACACCCTGTATAGCTGAAAGGCGACTCACGTATTGACTCATCCATCTTGAGATGTTCACATCTAAATTTTGTAATTGGGAAATAATATTCCTTTTAATAAGTACATTTCCGCTAAAAACGGGTTTTCAGAAAATTGACTTCCGAGCAGATAGAGGAGGTTGCGGAAACATTGTAGACAAAAAAAAAAATCCTGTTTTTTAACTATCAAAGTTAGAAACTTTTAACTCAGCAGGAACTTAAAAAACATATGTTGAGCATAGATGCAATAAGGACGAGTTTTAGGGAAGTTGTTTCCCAGGGGGAGGGGAGGGTTGCGGGTGATTATGGATAAAAAAAAATCCTTTTTGAACCATTAGGCTTAAAAACTTGAAATTCGGTATGTATGTCTCCTTTGTTCAGTCCATTTCTCCTAAGAACGAGTTTTACGAAAACCGATTCCCAAGATAGTTGCAGGAAGCTATTGATAAAGAAAGTTGTTATTTTTGAAGCATAAGACTAAAAGACTTGGGATTTGGAACGCATGACTTTCTAATCAGTAGAGATTTGCTAAAAATGTTGTTTGAGGAAATGGGTGACAAGGAGAAGGAGTGCAGCTGGGAAAATGATAAATATGCTTCTGTTTAAGAAGTCCTAGGCCTATCATTTTAAAATCAAGAGGCAAGGGATGTTACAATGTTTCTCAATACAATTGAAAAAGAATTGTGACAGTAAGCAATTAAGTAAAAACAAGTAATATAAAAAAATAAGTCAATTCCTACTTAGGTCAAGAAATAAAACTTTTATTTGTTAATTTTTATTAAATAGTTAAAAGTATATACATCTGACAGAGTCACAATATTAAGTGCCAAAATAGAAAACGATTTTCCTTTCTATATATGGCAGACTTTCTCAAACAGTGGGGCGTGAGCATGTCGAAAAGAAAATATCATTTAAAAATATTATTGATTTACTGAAAAAAGGCAAAACAAAATACATTCTGACATACTAAAAAATATAAAATACGCATTTACACTAATATAATATATTTATAAATGTGCCACAGTGCTGCACAATGTATTTGATAATTAATTTAACAGTACCAAATTAAGAACAATTATTATTGACCCCATGAGCTTATCATATATAAAATGATATAAAAATGTTATATACTTATCTTGATAATTTGTACTGTTTGTAATTAAATTTATATTGTATATTTACGTCAAAGTACATTATTATTAAATGAAATACAATGTAATTGTTAAATGGAGGAGGAGGGCATGAAGAAAATTATGATTGAAAATTGGGTCGCCAATATTGAAAGTTTCAGAAGCACCGATATATGATGTGGGACTATTTTTCTTGTTTATTTATATTTATATTCATTAATTAAATTTAATTATTCTTATAAAATAGTATAGTAAAGTATAAATCACATTCTCAGAAATTTGGCCAGCCCAGGTAGGATTACAACCTTTAGATTGGAAGACCAACCTGATCCATTGCACTACAGGGGCACAATGAACATTTTTCCGAATCTGATGGACTATTGTTTTTGTTAGCTACTATTTATTCATTTTGTAATTTATTTAATGAATTAATATTTGAAAAAAACTGTGTTAACGTTAAGTGCCATCCACTACAAGTTTAAAAAAATGTATTTGATTTTGAAGGGATGAATAGAAAGTATTTTACTAACGATTGAAAATTTGAACTATATTTATATATATGTATATATTTATATATATAGGGAGGGAGTGAACTAATAGTAGGAATTGAATAATGTATAGTCTGAAAATAATAGTTAATAAAATATTTCGTTATAGATTTATTTATATTCAAAATTAAAAATTAGAATTTAAGAGGAGGTTCGCCTCCTACCTATCAAATGAAGCTAAGAGAAAGGCCTGAAAGTGTCTCACTATTTCAAAACCAGTCATTCCAGATTTTCCTCCTGCTGTAGCCGTGGCATTATTTCGTCTTTTGAACGTGCACGATTGTTTGAATACCCATCTTTATAAAATTCGACTAAATGACACTTTAGTCTGTACTCTTTGTGACTTTGGAGAATCCATGGATAAGGACGATATTGAAGAATGGCTTGGACTATTATCATTTAATTCTATTGTTCTTAAGTATTGGGAAACGAGATCGAGGCTAATGTCCTTCGTGGCCAAATGTCTGCTATTTGAATAAATAAATGTGTGACGGATCTATACGTGGTTCTACTAATCCCTTCATGACTCTTTAAGGAAAATATTTATTTCAACCAACTTTCCTCGAGTAAGGAAGCGTGATTACGTAAAAGATGTATATTATATAAATTATTTTTTCACGTTGGAGTTGACAAGTAGGAGTTAACATAGTCGTCTGCGAGTTAGTTGAAGATTGAAGCAGAGTGGAATTAGTTAGAGGTCTTGGAGTTGTCCAAGAAAAAGATTACAGAGCGTGGATCTAAAAACATTGATCAAGCCGACAGAAATCTCCTGCAAGTTTCCAGGGTAGGATCCGATACATAAAAAGGACAGGTATTGCGAGCTTGATTAAGTAGAAGTTAGATTATTAGTGTGTGACGCAGTTATATTTGAGCGTGTTTAAGCTATCTTAGATTCGGTTGAGGGTCTGTATCAGTTATAGAATCTCACCTCCGCGTTCTACTGTTTAAACATCTACCTTATTTAGATTTGTTTTGTGTCTGATTGACATTTGGAATTTATAAATTGATTAGATTGAAATCATGTCTGTGGATCATTCAGTTTCTCCCACACATCTACCCAAGGTTACAGGTAGACAAGATGGTTCAGATGTAATCAGGAACCGACCGCTATCACAAATGTTTAAAATTAAAATTTCTAATAATTTTTTTAAGTAGGGCATTTTAATACATAAAATATAAAACTTTACAGGAAAAAAAACCCAGCAAAAACGAAACAATATTATTAAAAAAATAATAAAGAAGTTTATAACTAGAAATATCACTTCAATTATGTTTGTCTTTTAAAGTTTAGCAAACAAATATCAAACAAAAAGAATTGTTTTATAAGGAAAATTCTGAAGTTAGGAATTTTATCAAGGCTTCGTCTAACAAATTGAAAGATCCTATAGCTCAAATAATTTTTTTTAATAAATATTCCACCTGAATTACTTTTTTATTCCATACTACCAGACGGTATTTTTCAAGAATGTGAGACAGCCACACTTTCTTAAAAATGTCTGATCCGTTTTGATCATATATAAAGTAGGTTTTCTTACATATATACGAAAAATTTCTTCAAAATATTTCTTTTATTGCGTTCATCATTTTGTTGGAGTGTTTTTCACTCAGATATTCCAAATGAAAAATTCATATAAAAATAAATAGAAGTTACTCACAAAGATCAGATTTTATATATCATGCATGTAAAAAAATATCTAAAGAAATACAAGAAAAAATATATAAGTCTTTTGAAAAATTATAGAAATAAATGTCTATGCGTAATATTGTGAATTAAAAATTATGTTTTCTAAAAGATGCTATTGATTTGGAGACATATATTTGATAATATTCTAATATAATTAAATTTGCTATGCATATAACAAGCAAAAAAGCAGAAAAATAAAGTAATAAAACAGAGGAAAAGTATTTTATTCCATATGTATTAATTGTATATATTAAAACACGGGTTTTTATACTATTCAATTGATTTTTTCTAAGTATTCCGCAAACTATTGTTTTCCCTGCATAAATAAATATGAATTCCCACATGTATTGCCTCGGATAATTGCCGAAATTCTTTTATTATCATTTCTTGTAATATGAATTTATTCTATACAATATGTTAAAGAAATTGTAAGACTAGCTCTTAGAATTTCATAAGATTTTCACACTTTTTGTATTCCCGGGAATGACACGTGCTGAAATAATCTGAGGTAACTAGTTTTGACTGGAATATAGGGATTTAAACCACTGATAAAAGAATTTTCCTTAACAGCACGGCTGCAGTTTGCGATCTGTTGCAAAGAAATGACTCCCCCGGCAGTTGGGTAAGGGAGTAATAAGAGAAACATAACGCCCACATAGGTTTGGAGAGAATTTTTGCTGCTTGTCGTAGAAAAGCTGTCCTTTTTGTCCTGATCAGCTTTTGTTTGTCTGTCGAACATCGCTCCGCTAAATAAAGGCATTTAGATTTTAAAGGAACATCATTTCGTATGCAACCAGCACGTCTATTCTGATAAAATTCTGATGTTGATTTAAGCTAGTGGCTCAAGTATTTACACTAAAAACTTTTAATTATTTAATTTATTATCTTAAAAATTATTTCAGATACTTGTAGTTATTATAAACTATTTATTTGAATCAACAGTTTGAACAGAGAATAAAGTGAGAAAAATAATGAAAATAATGTAAGATGCTGACATTATATTTTTAGTTACTTTTTGCATTAAAAATATAGTACATACAGAAACAAAAAAATCAATTACACAAATAAAATCTCTTAAATACAAGAATTAATTTTTCTTTTTAACGTACGTTATCGGTACTTTAGAAGAAAATAAATTTTTAAATATTTATAATATTTATCTCTTAGTAACAACATTAGAAAAGTAATTGATTCAGGATTGATTAAAAAATCATTGAAAATTGATACTCAAACATGAAACTAGGCGAGGGTTTGAAAACAATTCCTCAGACATCAGCTGAACCCGAGGGAGCATTTTCTCAAGCAAGGGTTATTCTTAATAAACCTAAGAATTAGGCTTAGTGATAAAAGTATATATTGCTTATGTTTACCTTAATAACACTTTAAAAAAGAATAATTAACACATTTATATTCTTTCAATTTTTAGCTAAATATATAAATGAGTATTAATTTTGGAATTTATATGTACCCTTACGTCTTAAAAATAGGTAATTATACTTTATCTGTTTTAAATTATTTACTGGAATAAGAATTTTGTCGTGTACAATAAAAATAATTATAAAAAAAGTTTGGGGTGATTGAGTCACCGCGCGTCATCATTGAAGTTAGTACCAAATGCGTATCTGCTCCCGGGTTAACAGATTAACTAAATGAAACACTTTTGAAGAACTTGATGGGGTAGTATGCATAATATTTTTCTTTTGATGGAGAGTAGGGATTGCAATACCCGAATACCGGTATTTTGAGCCATTTGTACAATTTTGTAATACAGGTATTCACAAGTTTAAATATCGGTTTTTAATAGAAATTTTTAAAATTGTCTCCACTATATGTTCAGGGATCGCCAACCTAGCAAAATAGTGAACGTTTTTGTTTTTATATCTCTCTAACGGTCGAAATTAATTAGGCTGTGAATATAAAGTTGCATCGTACAATCAAGAGGAGTGATAAAATATGTGAATTATCCAAGGAAGCGGGCCAAAACTATTATATTACAGCTCAAAGCGATACTGCACTTGCGCAGGATTTGTAGTCTGATATTCGTATCAGTGAAAACAAGGCTGTAGTTGTGAAGAAAGTGCGTAATATTTGGATATTTTTTTAAAATAGGGCATTTGTTATTCACATTGTATTTCCATATCATACATATATTTACATATCATCATCATTTTAAAAATGAAAATGAAAAAGAAGAAAAGAGACTAACCAATTCAGATTTGATCAA
>BMAO01023685.1:0-22568 GCA_019973975.1 Trichonephila clavata
CCTGTAAATGTTAAGAAATTAAAACATACATTATTTCATGCAGCAAATCTGATATATAAAATTTACTACAAAGGAAATGCTTACGTATCATGCAGTAACTTCACAAGAGTATACTCAAGAAGTTGCAAGAGTTGCTCCGACAATTTTTCAAAAACCTCCCTAAAAATATAAACATGAATGAATTATCACAAAATTAAAAACAGCTTATCAGAATAGAATTCGAGATTAATTTTTTAAAGTCTTCTCAATAAAAAGAATTTATATAAAAATGACAAGTTCACAAAGTTACCTTTTCATTCTTCCACTAACATCTTTATCATTCATAAAACACTCAATATTTAGAGGCATTTCTAAAGAATTTGCACTCATTTGTTTCTTTAGTTTTTCACATTCTTGCAACAGTCGAATCACAGCTCTACTTTACTAAAAATATCAAGCTTGTACTTTTCATTGAATTCTTCAACAAAGTGCCTTACTAAGACATTGTCAAAATCTCTTCCTCCAAGGTTACGATTCCAAGTACTACCTAAAACCTAGAAGATGTCAATTTATGATTCACACTATACACAAGAACAAAAAAGTTAAAATTAAATCTGCAAGTTTCACACTTTATTGCAATACATACAATTAGTAAGCTAAGGTTTTAGTTTTTTAAACAAAATTTTATAAAGAGCATTCACAATAGTAAGCAAGATGAATTTAATATTAGATTTATATGTACATATAAAATCAAGCACCACACAGCAGCATACCTTTAGCTTTCCTTTAGTAAATGCAACAGCAGTAGCTTGGAGTGAAGCATTTCCTAAGTCAACAAATACAACATTCTTTGGCTATCCTCAGGAAGATCTTGTTTGTAAAAACCATATGCCAAAGCCACTGAAACAAAGGTTAAAATAAGTCAGCATTCTAAATATATATATATATAAATTATTTACAATTATAAAATTGGTAGGATACTAATTTAGCTAAAACGTTCATCGATAAACATGATAGGATATTTGGTAATATCAAACCATGATCAAATGAACTCCTTTTAAATTATTATAACAATTTTACGAGAGAATTATGACCAAATTACATAAATGTATAATCAAATGGAAATGGGTTCTTACAAAAAAAAATCTTTAACTTGTACACATACAGTTTTATTTAAAATAATGCAGAAAAACTTAATTGATTTGTGTGAAATTTTGTAGAGTATTGAAATTGCCTTATGGGCTTACTCATTGGTGTGGATTTCAGAAGTATGAGTGTGGGGAGTAAAGTGCATGTTTTTGAGCTGGGTTGTACACTACAATAATAATGAGAGATCCTAAGGTTCATCCAGATGTTGTCACTAGGTCTATGTATGAGGCTATAAAGTTATTTGATTCGGTCTTGAGGGTTCATGAAGTCGACTATCCCAAAATTCTCGGACTGAAAGACCTAAACACACACACCAATTTATGTCCCTTTGTTACTAATAAAATATTTTCTACAAGGAAGTTCTGGAGTAGGTTGTGTGATCACAGTCCTCTTACCAAAGAGCATCCTAGTATTCTCATCCTAATAAAATAACTATTCTTTAGGCAGCACAGCATTAGGCCTTTACTCTAATGTCAGCATGTGGCTCTAACAAATGGCATTTACACCACTTGATAGCTAGGCAACTTCAGACCAGCAGCTATCACTGAGCCAACAACTAATTGGTGTCACATTTATCCCACAGCTGCCGAAACCTGAAGGAAGCCTATTATAAATTAACTTTTCAAATTTTGCCTTTTCCCCTTTTTAAACTAACATCTAAACAAACATAATCACACAAATAAATTTGTTATGCAAACATATACATCCTTGTATGTACTGCCTGAACATACAAGGACGTACGAGTTCATAAATTTCAGACTTTTTTAAAGCTTGTTTTACTCTATGTGGCCTGGCCTCAAATTGTTCTAAACATCTTAAATTTAAAGAATGTTTTGTTTTTCTCAAAAATTACAATTTAAATAGCCAACAGTCACATTACATTTCACACATGACGAGTATACTCTTCATGACACAAAATCCTGCAATTGCTTCACAGCAAGCGCACTCGGCACACACACAATCGCAGTTAACTCATTAAACTAAATATAAAACATATGTATATACTTTCCTATAAGTTTATTAACTCATTTTTTCTTTAAATACCTAGTTACTTAAGATAAGGTTTAATAGTTTAACTTCTCTCTATAAACACAATCACCAACATATTTGCAAATTTGCATTTATTTATCAATAAATGTTTCATGAACCGAACATTTCTAATATTTAGTTTAAATAATTTGTGAAAATTAGTATGAATACATAAAAATAATTACACATAAACTAAGATAAACTAAAATAAAAATATTTTGGGGGAAAGTAATCAGATAAAAAGTAATTTATTAAATTAGAGATCTCATTTTTGAAAAGAAAAGGCCAACATTCATTATTATTATAAATATATTCAATAGAACCATCAATTTAATTTCTTGGATCTTATTTAACATCAGTATTAACACCATGCATATCATGTCATTATATATACATAAGGTGTAGAATTTATTACTTATGACCTTATTTTTGCCCCCCCCCCAAATTTACAAAACTCCCAGAATAGTGCAAGACAAGCAATAAATTAGTTTTAGGAACACAAAAACTGACACTTTGGATGTTTGATTTTTAAAGGAATCAAGAAGCTTTTACTAAACAGAATGCTATTGAGAGCTAGATTCTTACCTGCAGTTGGTTCATTCATCAGTCTTAAACATTCAGGCCAGCTATTTCAGCAGAGTTCAGAATAGCTCTTCTTTCGGCATCAGTATAATATACTGGAACCTTAAAGTTAACAAAACTAAACTTAGTAAAACAGAGCAAATTATCAATGGTACTTTCAATTTGAGATTATTTGCATTCTCTTTTGCTTGCATTGGTATTAGATTGTAAGGATGTAAGCATTTTATATTTTTGAACTTAATCCAATTTTATTCACAAATTTATATTTGTAATTGTTATAATTTTTTTGCACCAATTTAAAATAAACTTCAAAAGAAACTACTCTTAAATAAAAATTAGTAATGAAAATCAAAAAGATTCATGGGAAAATCCAAAAAATTTAATATAAAAAATGTGTTACATATAATTTTTATTTAAAAGTTGGAAATTCTGAGTATAGCATGTAAATTACCTTCCTTCCAAATAAAAAAAAAAGACTATTTCAAAAATTTCATTATAAAATTTTCTTGCAGGTACAGTATATATCTATCCTTGATCTGAAATTTAAAAATGGAATTAATAGTATTAGCAGAAATAAAAATGTTTACAACACTGATGTTTTTCCTACAGTGGTTCAGAAACATCTAACATTTTTGTGAGTTCAAATGATCAATCCAAATATTAATTTTGAATTAATGAACAGATTTAAGTCTTATCAGTAAGTTTGAAAAAAAATGCAACTATTATAAAACT
The DNA here is from genome assembly GCA_019973975.1 of Trichonephila clavata. Taxonomy (NCBI): domain Eukaryota; kingdom Metazoa; phylum Arthropoda; class Arachnida; order Araneae; family Nephilidae; genus Trichonephila; species Trichonephila clavata. Next base: position 3,472 of record BMAO01023685.1, read on the forward strand.
ATGGTTAAAAATCATAATTTTTAAAAACTTTAAAGTAAAGCAACCAAATTGAACAATTTGATACTTCTAATATTTTAATTAAGATTATTGTTGCCCGTCTGGTGTAGTGGTTAACCACGCTGACTGCTGTGCTGGGGAAGAGAGAGCCTAGGTTCAAATCCCAGAGAAAACAAGGCTGTTTGTAAATGTATAGTGCTTTAGCAACAAATGGGGGTAATCTAAGAAGCCGTTGAGCCATAAATCCTCTTGTGAGGTTGGTGGAAGGGAAAGAGGTGGGAAGCCTTTGACCCTCCCCAGGGTGTACTCCATTTAAATTGGGATGGAACCAAACTAAATTGTACTATTACTTGTTGGTGCACAAGGCTATGGCCAACGACAGGTGTACATCTGGAAGTCCAATCAGTCTCGGGCTCTGGCAGCTTTTCTTCCTTTAAGGAAGGACAAGACAACAATTAAGATTATTATTTCCATTATAGAATTTAGTAATCAATTTTCAAGACACCTTTTGACTTGATATTTTTCAATATTTATTACATTTTATTTGGTTTCTTTTTTCTTTTTTTTGGTATCCTCTCAAACCCTTGCCTAAAAATGAAGTAGAAAATGAGCATAGAAGCTATATCTAGAAACATTAAATGACCAAAACAATAAAATTTATTTTTTTTAAAAAATGATTAAGATCAAGTACATATTTAAGAGTCACAGTAAAAAAATATTTTTTTCATGCAAAGCATGCGATGCCACATTAATTGAACGTAATAAGAGTTAGGAGTTGATTTTAAAAGATGCAGCCCTCCGGTATCCTCCACTTCTGGGGTGTGAACCTCAAACCACACATAACAATTGCTCACCCCCGACATAATTCAATCTTAACCTCTTGACATGATATCTGGAAGACATCAAGAACTGCCAAGAATCGAGCATCAATTCTGTTTTGTTTTGAATCCTCTAGGTTCTCCTTCCCAACAGTACTAGAAATCTACACTAGTGGAGAAAGGGAAAGTGTGCATCAATTCTATTCTATTTGTATGGTAAGGGGTTTAGCAGTCTAGAATCAAACATGTATAACTATGACACTCATTAAATACATTTAAATAATTAAAAATCACTCAAATTTCTTTAAAATAAGTCATTTAAATATATGAATCATTAAGTAAAATGCACTTACAGATACAACACAATCCTGAACTTTAATTCGTAAATTGCTTTCTGCAATTTCTTTCAGCTTTGTAAACATCATGGCCATAACCTGTGGTATAGTAAACACAGTTTGTTCTTGCAAGTAATTGACCTATGAATAAAAAAAAAATAGCAAATAAGATTTTAAAACAAAATTACATTAAAAAATACTTGATACTAAAATACATCATCTAATCATGAAAAACAAACAAAATATTTTTAAATTGAGAAAGTTGATATTAATCAACTTTCAGATACGAGATTCTATTCAACTGGAACAGCATTTTTTTTGTAATTTAGTTAGTTTTTAATTTTTTTTTCTGGCACACCAAGAAGGCCTACACAGAGGAAGTAGTCCCCTCAATTGTTATTTTTATCTAATGAATTAGACATGCTTTATACAACAGTTTTAGTTAAAAAAAATATTTTTTGCAAAGAGCTTTGTAATCAATGAATAGAAATTTTATACATTAACACTAATGGAACACCCCCCAGCAGGGAGAACAATATTCTCAGAAACATTAGATCTTTCAATTGAAGAAAGCCTCTAAGAACACGTTCATTTAACTAGCCTTTTAAACTCTTGAGAGAAAAGTAATAAAAACTATCTAGTTACCATTCTGAAATATTAAGTCACAAGATCATACCAATTTAATTATTTTCCCCATTCTTTACATGTAAACTGGCAAATGAGAGTTTCTAATCAGTAAAATTTGTTCTGCATAAATGTTTTACCTCAAAAATTTCAGGTGTCTCGTGTTTAGCAGTTTATCATGCTTTTCAGTTAAAAAGTTGAGTTGTAGAAAAATTCTTTAGCTCTAATAAAAAAATAATACACTGCTTACATTGTTAAGTGAAAGTTTGTTTATCCTCATCTATCAGTCTTCAATAACTCCATGATCAAGCCTTTGTTTAAAAATTACATGTTTACTTTCTTTTAACACAGTACAAAGAGCTTTTGTCATTTTTAAAATTCCCAATATCATATATACATGTTATTAATAAATAACTGCATAAGACAATCTTGCAAACTGGCCTTTTGAAATTGGATTAACAATTACCATACATTTGTTGCAAATCCTTATACCTTCAGAGAAAAAAAAATTAGACAAATGATACAGTAAATACATAAACTGCTCAATGTTTGACATAAAATGTTAAGATAGGAATCCAATATATAGTAGTGGAATATTATTTATACTCGAAAATTTAATACCAAAGATATAAAAAAAATCCTTCGTTGAAATGGACTATATTGATACACATTTGCATCAAAGGGGTTGGCCTACTTTCCACAAGGAGATTTAGTTTAAGTTCCAACCTTTCACGTTTTAGTGACTAATAGGAACATCCACACCTCCTATCAACTTTTATAAAGCTTCAGAGTTTAGAACAAGTCACACTTGTTCCTGAATGGGAACATAGTATATTTCAGTAAATTACTGAGCAAGATAAACCACTTTAACACCACTGTATAACTTTTAAATTCATGTTACAAACTATACATTTTATCTTCTTTCAACACACATTTCACTTGAAAGCCTTCAGCTTTAATCTTCCAGCATTCAATTGTTTTTTCCGATTTTTTTTTAAATAAGCATTAAAAAATTTTAAAAATTGTTAAGCTGAGTCAAGTTTTTAGAAGATAGCTTCAAATTGAATTTGTTCCAAGGACAGAATTAATTACTCCAAACATTAATCAACTATTCATAGTATTTTAAATTTTGAATTGTATATTAATATAGCAACAATTCATACAGCTGCTTATTTGCCACATGTGCTCCAGATAAAAAATTTACAAGCAAAACTTGGTGACAAAACAAATAAAAAGCAAGTGAAGAGAAGAGATGCATATACAATTGTTCAATTCAAATATAAAAAGTGAAAACAGGATCAGCGCATTAATACATAAAAGTTTTATCAGATGAAAAGAAAATTTGCCAACAAGCCAATAACTCATGAAACAGAACAATTACACATCGAAGGAAATGCAATAATGTTAAATTTCAGGAACTTCAAAACAATAAAATAGCATACTGTATGGTACGAAGTAGTAGTAACTGAAATTTTACAAAGGTCTTAAATGTAATCCTATTTTTTATTTCATATTTAAGGTAATTAACATTGAACCAAAAGTTAAACACAGGCTAGGAGCAGCAGGCTTCACATTTTTTTTGTGATGGCCAACCAAAAAAGATACTAGAGCTACTTTGCAGAAACTTTGCATGTTAGGGCTTTAAGGCTCAATTTCATTTTATATGCAATAGCCTCTATAAATCTGTATGACTGGATCCTTTTAAAACTTTTTTACACCACATCAACATGAGAACTTTATGCATCAGCAGATCAACATGCATCAGCCCCTCTACATGGCAGATCTCTGCGAGGACAAGGTTCTCATTAAAATTTTAATTTTTTATTTAACTTTGCTGCATGAACACTTATACTTTATGTTGTTTATTTCTAGTTTCATAAATATTTTTAAGAATGCATAATATATATACAATTTTAATTTTTGATTTATATTGAAGAACAGTCATATTTTAAGTTTTCCTTAAAATTCTAAAAATATACATATTTATGTGCACAGTTTTAATATTTGTATTTATATTGAAGTAATAGTTGTATATTTTCTGTATATTTTATGTCAATAAATATCTTTAAATGATGCATAATTAGCATATAAGTAAATTAGTATTTTTTACCCCTATTTTTCCTAATTCTGCATGTATTGTCGTGGGAATCAAATTGTTTCAAATATTTGCTTTTGCTTGGCACACTGAATCATGTTGGTAGGTTGGTTTGGCACGCCACAGCTGAAAGGTTGCCGACCCCTGCTCAATGCAATCCAATGCATTTGTTATACTTTTTAAAAATTTATAATAGAAAAAAAATGTAAAGTTTTATTAAATACTGCTGAGCATTTAAAAACAAAAATTATATCATTTTGTTATGCTATCGATGTATATTAGCTACATTTCTATCAGATTTTCAGTGGCCACTGCTTTGTATCAGTTTTTTTTCTGCATATAAATTTGCCTCCCTTTTCATACTTGCATCATTAGTGAACTTGTCTTGATGCTATTACCAATATCTTTGACATTTAGGAGATTAAAAGAAAGCACATTAAACTTTTTTTCTAAATAGGAGAACACAATTTTTAGGATATACTGAATACTGGAGATAAATGGCAGAATGGCTAAGTCATTGATACAAGTAGCCAAAATGAATGGTTACATTTTTTTCCTTTTGAAAGGGCTGGAAACTCAATATCTCCCATCCAACAAATGTTTTGCCTTTGATTCTACGCCGTACCCAAGTTTCAGAAGCATTAACACTGGAAAAACAGTGCGGCTTATATTCATGGAAATACAGTATATTTCTCACTTATATGAATTGATGCATAACAAACAGAAGTTTTGTGATCTAACTACTTTGTGCCCATTAATCTTGAAGTTTTCTCCCTTCTTGATAAGCCTATTTTCAGAAATTGAATAAGTAATAAAAATATAGTTTAAAATGTAGATAATCATTCAATGAATTGTAGATTATTTGATAATTTAACAATAATTACATTTTGTTAAAGTGCTTAATTAAATGGAAACATGAATGTCACATCCAACAAAGCTACTGAAAATGAAAATTGCATCAATTCGGAAGAGGAGTACATTACAATTCTATAGTTCACCAACTATTCACTGAAAATGAAAACCCATTTTTGCATAGCTTTTCTGCATTGATACTGGAATACTTACAAAAACCAGGGAAATCTGTTACTTGATGATTACTTAAAAATGTTTTTGTTCGATTTACAAGTCCAGGCATATTACATAACTATACTCCGTTTCACCTTAAGTTGGCAGCATTAGGAAGGGTAAAATGTAACAATCCGCTTGAAAAATAGTTCCAGCTTGTTTTGGAATTTAAATGAAAGCAAATGCATAGAAAATTGTTAAAAAGTATCGTGTATTATCGAAATTGTGATTTTAAGGATATATTTTAAGTTAATCACATCTTAAAAACATTTATTCCTTAATACCTGTGAACGAATACAGTTGAAAAACAACAATTTGATGAAACTTTACTTGGCTAAAAACCGGTTTTCAAGATTACATCCTTGGCGGAGTTACTTAAGCATTCCCGCCAAATCAACGCCATTCGCTTTGCTATCGTTTATACGTACTATTTTGATATCTCGTGCTACTATCTTTGTTCTTGTTTTTTTGACATTTTAAACATGTGTGTGTGTATAATATTTTATACACAGGCAAATGGTTCCACAATTTTAATTTTTGATTTAACATTTTAAATCACACACCTTATTTAAGTAAATCAAATTTCACGTTATTTTTTTTTTGACAGTGTTTTTAAAAATATACACTATATAAAGAGCTCCTTATCTTTTTTCCCGAAGTATCTTAATGTAAATTTTTTCTTGTGTTATGCTTTCATTTTGATTCCAAGCGCTTCTTACATGAAGTGTTAAATATACATATATATATAATTGATTTAGGAATACCTGATAAACGAGCATTGTCCCTTTAAAAACTTTTAATGGAACTTTTTACAATAAATATAGGTCCAAATTTCAAAATAAATAATTTTTGTTAAATAATTATTTTAAATTATTTTCTCCTTAAAAGTTATGCATATTAAACTGAATACCTAAACTTGCATATAATGTCAGTGACATAATTTTTAAAGAATGCATCGAGATATTTTTTTCAGATAAACTATAAATTTTATAAAAGATAAGTTTTACTGTTGATAATTTTTTTTCAAATTAATCCCAAAACTTTAATGTATGCTTCTGTATATCTTAAGTTAACATACATAAACGGCATTCATACATGTAATGTGAATAATTATTACAAACGGGTTTAAAATAGTAATAACCGAGAAAAGGCGATTAATTCTTAAAAAACAAGATAGAAATAAAATTAAAGAAATATGAGCCATTTATTTCGAAAGTGGCCTAAGTCACTTAAAAATCAAGTTAATGAAAGTATGAATTACAATTTAACGGTATTTTTTCATTTAAAAAACGTTTCTATCAATTTGTTGAGAACTATTGAGATTTTGTTTGAGAAAAGTTTTGCTAATTTATTCATCAATATTTCTAAACATATTGAAATCTCTCCTTAATCTTAAATATCTCCATTAAAAAACTAGCTTATACTATTTTCAAAAAAAAAGCTCCTTCAATTTTAAAGAAAAAATTTTTCAAGAGCATTTTTTTCCACTCGCCAAATATGGTGATATTTATTCGTTTAGTCACACTCTTCTCCTAGAGTAACCAGGCAGCGGCTGTGATTCGGTCATCGTACCCTTCCTAACGATGCCAACTTGAGGTGAAACGGAGTATAGCTGAAGTACCCGTTCTTCGCAAGGGTTAAATTTTGAAATTAAAAAAATTTCAGCTTTTTTTGCAAACATGACATTTTAAAGAGGTAGAGCCATTGCAAGGCAGTGTATCCAAAAGTTAAAATAATTTTCTAATGAGTGTTCACATTTCAATTTGGCTTCACAGTAAAGGATTTCATAAAAACATGTATTTGAATGCAAGAGAAATAATTAGCATTCAAAAAAGGTAAATAGAAATGAAATAAAAATGCAAATAAAATTAGAACAGAAAGTAATAACAGCAGTATGTTTTTGCTACCAGAACTATGAGTGAAATAACATGAAACAGATAAGACTCTTTTTCTTTTGTTTTATACGAGCTTATGACATAAATAACATTAAGAAGCCTTCAACTGAAAAAAATTAGTACAAACTAAAATTTTAAAAAATTGATAAAATAGGCCTAAATTGTAATTAAAAATAAAATTAAATTTCTGTAGCATTAAATTAATATTGCACGAGGAATGGATGTGTAATACTATCTAACATCAATATTGCATTTAATATAAAATTTAGATGTAATGTAATAGAGGAAGAATTAAATTAGTAAGAACCAAAAAAAAAGATCTAAAACGGATAAAAAAAAAGTCCAACATTGAAAAAAAACAATAATGAACCTAAGAAGAGAAATAATAAAAAATGAATTTGTTTAAACAATACTTTTTTACAATATTTTAATTAAAAATATTTGTTATTCTGTTGCAAAAGAACAAACAAATGATAAATAATTATAGTGATAATTGAAATACATATATATGAACAGTATGATATGTACAAAGCACATGATCTTCATAAAACTAAATGAAGAACCCATTATCAGAAGCAAAGTCAAACCATGATGCCATAAGACATTAAAATCCCATCAACACTGGATTTTAAAGAAATTCAAAGGAAAATACAAGAAAATCCTATCAGGCTGCATCCTTCTCCTACAAACATTTTGGGGATCACAATGGTAAAAAAAATAGATCTACACATTTCAAGATTTTCACAAGCAAACTTAAACCATGATGTCATGTGACAAAAAATCTAATCCATTTTTCTATACTGATGAGAACATAGTATTTACTTATGAAGTAAGAAAAGCAAAATTCTTTTTTTTTAATCAAAAGAAATGTCATAGAAATGTATGTATATGTAACAAATGTGTTTTATGAATAAAAGTCTTCAAAAATCTCTATGAAGAGCAGATTGTCCGAAAGAAAGTTAAACCACAATGGCCCATGGTAAAAAATTGCCGTAACACTGAACTTTAAAGTGCAAAAGAAAATTACTTTGTTGTGCATTCAATCACATCCATAATTTCAGTGAAGATCTTTTTGATATATATATATATGTAATGACTTCTTCTAACTCTTTAACTTTATTTCATTAATTTATTTCCTAATTCTTTGGCACAAGACAGTTATAATCTTAATCTAATTGCTCACGCGCATTTGCATCCAATCACGACTCCTGTTACAAAAGAGTCGTACGACCTTCACCGCCAGTCTAAAAACTCTGAGCAGACGGTTACACGTTCTCTTGTCTTTTGTCTGTCCTTATCATGTAACTGCCTGCAGTTAGCGTTTGTGTATTTTTGTTGTGTGTATGTTTCTTTGTGATTCTGTCCATATGTGTGTCTACCTGTTCAGTGTGTAATAAACAAGAACAACTAACCTCAAGATTGCCTCCTCAATGATATTGAATGTGCAACATCCAATCATAAAAAACAGTAATCTTATAAAGAAATACCATTCCAACGGCCACGTCTATTACATATATATATATAATGCTATCTTTTCATGAGAACAAAAGATGAGTAATTATCAGGTATAAAAACCATACCAAATATGACATGCAAAAAACATGCCAAATCTTGTAAATATTAGTTGTTGGCAAAAACAGTAGTTTTTCAAATATTGCCAATCCGTTAACAGCCATTACCATAAAATCCAGTGTATAATGCGCACTTTGAACACAAAAATAAGAACGAAATTTTCAGGTGCATGTTATATGCCAGGTATAAAAATTAGAGTTTTTAAAAATAAAAAAAGATCAGCACAGAAAAAAACCAGACTTCTACATAGATCGAAATACTGTTTATTTTTTTAAAATTAATTCCTTATGAACTTAAAGGGTTGTAGCTCTAGAAGTATACTATTTTTCCCTAAAACTTGGTACAATTCCTCAAAAAAATTACTTCAAAACATAAGAGCACTGCACATATACATTTCAGGTTTCTTCATTAAAAAAGGGAGCGCGTTTCATGCGCCATTTTTTAACAGAAAGAAACTTTGAAAGACTTTTTTTAGCATAAGAATAAAAGAAGTTAGAAGTGAAGGTAATTTCAGTACCTGCATATTATCGCAACCTATTGGCCACATTATATGAAACGAAGCACATGGTTGTCAATTCAGCGCATTCCACAGCTAACTTGCCGAGTTATCGATAGAGTTGCCCATTGTTCTATCTTAATTTCACTGTCTAAAAAACCCCGTTGATATTTCTGTTGACAAATAAGTAATCATGATCCAAGATTCTATTTTTTATTTTATGTTGAGAAATATCAAGCAGCGTGATAGCACTTTATTCATTTGCCCCGATGAACCCCAATCAGAGCTATAGTATTGTTTTACCTATTGTAAAATGTACTATTTATATTAAAAAGTAAATATACTTGCTTCAGTAAATCTGAGCATGCAACTTCAATAATCGGTAACACAACGTCAGTTGTCCATAATGTAATGGGTTTTCTCGACATAAAATCTCAACAGTGCGACCGCGCTGCTTGGGACCCAAACAGATAAGACCATATTCTAGTAGGAAGATGCAGTCTTCCAGCTAAGCCCATTTTATATATTTTCAATAACTAAAATAAATTAGCTTAATGTGCATTTTTTTTGCTTATATTTTGTACGATTATTCCGAACCATTTCTGGGTATAGATTTAATTCTGTCGTTTCTTTTTGAGCTAAAAAATTTGATTTATTTTGTGTGTAGTCAATTGTATTCATATTGTAATATCTAATTTGGTTTAATGTCATGTCACATTTATTCTTTTTTCATTTTGACCTTTATATGTATACATTTATCTCTTCTGTACTGTTTCTGGTTTCAGATTTTATACAGCCATTTCTTTCCCAGCTTAAGAATTTCTGATGATTTTAATAATGCTTTCAAAAATTTCACATTCTTCATTATAAGAAAAAACAAACACATAGGCATCAAAGTGTCTATCACTCCTAAGTTTTGCCATTGAACCTCATGTTTTTAAGTTTCAAAATGCTCCCTAAATACAGCAAAGAGATGTCCATTATGAAAAATTTGGAAATGGCAAAAAGAGAGAATGCTGTAACTCAGAAGCGGAGCCATAAGTCAGTGTTCAACATGGCAGTTTTATAGGCTATGTGAGATGGTAATTGTTCAATTCATGATCATGTGCAAATACCTTAAATCTATCTCAATTGCTAATCATATAATGAGCAGCCTGTCGAACAACAAAACTGGATTACACACAACAAATAAGAAATGGAACTGAAAAGGCACACAGGAGCAATCACTGTCATTTGGGACAACTTGGTAAGGGAATGCAACATTGCCAATTTTAAACTCGAACATTTGCGTCATTGTTTAGAATAACATAAACAATCAACATTAACAATTGAAAATCACAATTACCTTCAAAGGTAGTTCATAAAATAAACGTGGCACTTAAACTAAAATAGTAATTACAACATTTAAACAAACATCTAAAGCAGTGATTCCCAAAGTGGTCTATATAGACCCTACAGGTCTATGACGACCTGCAAGGGGTCCACGTCAGCAAAAAAATAATTTGGGTCCATGAGTGAGTGAATATGAACCTCGCACTGTTCAGCAACACTAGGGCTTTTTGGCGACGGTCCGCGTAATTTTGAACCATGGTCAAGGTGTTGACAAATTGGCAGAGCACATGATCTTTATTGAGATCTTAATCTCCTATCTGGAAAAATTTGGGGAGTTAGCATTGCTGTTATAATTTGCCCATTTTTGTTATTATATTGGGGAGTTGAATCAAAGGACTTTAAATAAAATAAAATTGTAAATTAGTAGTATCGGTAAAAAATTATGGAAGTGATATTGTTTGTGTGTTCTGTTGTTTGTAATATGTTTTCTGTGCCGACAGCACGAGCATCCCGCCGAAGTGCGCCTCGCCGCAGTGGCTTGGTTTTTGTATCGGGTCGGCCGCGGAAAGAACCGGTCAGTCCCCTCCACTGCTTTCCCGGATATGAGCGACCGCCAAAAGCGGCCGTATATAAAGGGTTTCATGAGTAAGTTGGTTGTCCAATCAGGAGTCAGCCTCTCAGAGAGGGGAGGGGTCTAGCTAAGAGCTAGCCGAAAAGTCGAGAAAAAATTGAAATGCAAGTTTGGTTAAAAGGAAGTTCATGCTACAGTAAGATATTTCTTGGTCTATTAAAGTTAGGATCAGGAGTATAGATTTCTATTTTTCTTAGAGTTCTGTTGTCTATGTTATCTAGGTTATTGATGAATTTGAGATTTTCTTGAAGGTTTCCCAGAGGGTTTTGAGGTGCAGAGCGAATCTAAGATTCCTGTTTCTCATAAACCACCAGGCATTCGTTAGTTTTCTTATTATGTTTTGGGATTGTTCTAGTAAGTTGATAGTTGTTTGAGCGGCATGACTCCAAATGGGGCAAGCATATGTGACGACTGGTCTGATAATAGAGGTATAGATAAGCACTATTTCTTAATGTCAAAGGAGACTTCCATGAAAAATAAGGGGTAAATTTACTCGCTATCACCCGGAAGTTGTTTTTAATGTAATTAACGTGGAGTTTAAAAATTAAGTGGGCATCTAGAATGACGCCTAGGTACTTAGTCGACCCAGACCAGAGGACCAGGTGGTTCTGTACGTGTACTGTTGGTGGTTTCTGATTTTTTCTGTTAGCGGAGAAGAAGACTGCTTCCGTCTCGGTTGCGTTGAGGCATATTTTCCATTTGTTGTACCAGTCCTAAAACTCCGCCAAGTGACGGTGTAGAAAGTGGGTGATCAGGTTGATGTAGTTACTCTGGCCAGAATCGCTGTGTCATCTGCATAGAGGCAGATGGTATTATGTCTGGATTTTGGTTTGTCGTTAATATAAATGTTAAAAAGCATCAGGGCGAGGAGGGAACCCTGTGGCGCCCCAGCTTTGATTATCTTTGTGGTGGAGTAAGTGTCGTTGACTCTAACGGCGAAGTTCCGGTTAGTGAGGTAAGATTGGATGATTTTAGTAAGCTGAGGGGGAGTGTTAATTTTGATTAACTTATAGAGAAGTCTCACGTGCATACTTAGTCGAAGGCCTTCTGGATATCCAGAAAAACCCCTCCCGTGTATTTTTTATCTTTAAAGCCAGTCTTTATGTACTCAACTACCCTTAGCAACTGGTGCGATGTGGATAGTTGAGGTCTAAAGCTGTGCTGTTGGGATACAAGAATGTTATTGGTTGTTAGGTGATCGTTAAGTCTCGAGAGAATTAGTTTCTCTGCAATCTTGCTTAGTATTGGTAGTAAGGAAACTGTCTGATAGCTGGCAGTACTGCTGGCCGGCTTATCGGTTTTAGTATTGGGATGACGGAGGCAGTTTTCCAGGGAACTGAAAAATGTCCCGTTCTGAAGATATTAGTTATTATATTAGTAAGTTGAGTGACACGGACAACACCCGAGCTGGCAACCCCCCTCCTAATTACCACACCACCACAAGGAGGTTTGAGCTCTCGACAGATTTAACGTGCATCACTCCCTACACAGCAGGTCTTTAGTGGTATAGGGATCAAACTCATGACACGCTAGCCATGATCCGATGCCGAGACCACTTGGCTACCACGGCCTTGAGGGTCCATGAGGTGTAAATGGGGGTCTATGATAGTGGCTCTTATTATATAAACTAGATCACAACTTTTAAATTTAAAGAAAATTTAATCACATGGAAACAAAATTTTACCCATTTAACAGATATATTTACAAAAATTTGATAGGGTTAATTTGCACTTTCAAGGTGACAGCATAAATTTTATTAAAACAAGAACCATTTCATTCCAGAGTTAAGCTAAAGAAGCATAACACTGGAGGTCCTGTATTTTCTCAGTATGTTGCAGACAATCTGTCAGGACTTTTTAACCTATGTTCAACATTTAAAATGCTTTTTCAGATTTTGAAACCAGGTTTGAGAATGATTTGATTATGGTAATACCACAGTTGGCAAAGAATTCATATGGTCACATTGAAAAAAACTGCCCCATTACAATAGGAACTGATCGTAATAAGAACTAACGAAGATTTTAAAGTTTGGAAATGGATATCAGCAATTTTGGCTTTAAAAAGGCAAACCTATTATTTGTACCAAATTAATGGAATATTGTGAGGAAATTTTTAATCATTTTCCCTACCGAGAAGGAGCTTCAGCACGGTTGCCAATCTCCAAAACAAAAAGATAGAAACGAATAACACTACTAATAGAAGAGATTTAAGTATCACCTGACAATATTGATATCAAATGTTGAAATTTTTTTATTGTAGCGCCAGATTCATCCCTCCCTTTAAAATCATTTGTTTGTTGTTTATTTTATTTAACAGTTTAATTTATATATTAACTAACTTTTAAATTTATTTAACTAACATATGCTTTTTTAAATTTTAATAAACTTATACTTCATTACAGTTAGAAATTTAAAGTAGTAGTACCAGCTGTCCAAAAGACATTCAAGTTGATAAATTTGCAAAAATATAATTAAGCAGGGGGTCTACCCCAAACCGAAAAAACATGGCAAGGGGTCTATGAGACAAAAAAAGTTAGGGAACCTCTGATTTAAACAATCAACAACTGAAAACCATAAAAAATGCATATTACACCAATTTAATTTAGAATTACTGTAAAAAAATCATAACATGAAAAACTCTGACCCCACACAAAAACAAATAAGAAATTCTGGAAAATAAATCCACAAAATTAAATCTAAAACCAGAAACAGTACAGAAAGAATCAAATGTATACATATAAAGGTCAAAATGAAAAAGAATAATAAATGTGACACAGCCTTAAACCAAACAGAAATTACAACATAAATACAAATTGACTACACACAAAAAAAAATAAATCAGAAATTTTTAAGTAAAAAGAGAAACTATAGAATTAAATCTAAGCCCAGAAATAGTTCGGGATAATCATACAAAATATAAGCAAACTAAAAATGTATATTAAACTAATTTAGTTTAATGGAAAATATATAATAGGCTTCGCTAGAAGACAGATGCATTTTCCCTTACAGTCTTAAAAGTTTAAAAAATTGAAAATGTTTAAAGTGCATAAATTAAAACTTTTAATGAAAAAAAAATGTTATAACAGAAGTAAAAAAATTGAAGCAAAATCAAGGTTAAAAATTAAATTTGTTCCATTAGGCCTTCAAAGAAAGTCAAAAACAAATACACTGTTGCCAAACCAAAGAAAATAAAATCCAGATGTTGGAAAACACATTTTTTAAAAAAAAATTGTTGTATTTGAAAAGAAATCTTAAATTGATCTTAAAGAACAAACAAACAATTAAGTACAGCCCTAAATAAATATATTTATTAAAAAAATATGTAATACTCCCCAAGAAACAGCACAAAGCATTAGTTTTTGCAGAATACATAATATGACGTCATATCCCCAAATAATCGGAAAATCGCTTAAAAAATTGAATTTTAAAAAAATTTTAAGCAAATTTTAAAAAAAACTCTTGAGGTTAATAGCATAATGACCTACAGCTTCTACATGCCGAAGTTTCACCACTTCTGTGTTGGCTTAATTTGGACAGAATAGCTGAAATACACAAACTCTTTTATACATGTATAGATGAAATAACTAAAAATTACAACTGTCCAAGTTTCTTAAAAGGCAAAAAATATAAATATATGATTTAGTCTCATTTTTTATTAATGTGCTGCCTTTCTGAAATCAACATAAGTTATTAGTAATAGACCCTTGTGATTTTGCACCTCAGTCAAAGGACAACACATGGCCACCCTTTTCTCTAAAATACCCTACAATATAAAACCTTATGATCCCTCTAATATTCATCAACCCCTCTTAAGCTCTGGCACCTCTCTCCGAACTTCCACACTACAGCATTGGGAGAGCCTCTTGACAGCTTTAACATCCATCAGTCTCTACACCAATGGGTCTTCAGTGGCACTATGTTTAAATTCATGACACACCTACCACAAATCCATAATCCTGACTATTAAGCTACCATTGCTACACAATTACTTCCCAGTTTTAAGCTATAAAAATTTATATTTCAGTTTAAGTGAATTAGTTTTTACTAATAATGGAGGCCTCAAAAAACAGATTGCCAAAACTTTATATATCATCACAGTTCATAATATACACACATCCAAACATATATATTAGTATAAAACACAAAATGTAAGGTTTTTAAGCATAATTATCAATCACTGTTTGGAGAAAATTAACCAAATAAACAAAATTTTAAACTAGGCTATATAGAAAACACTAAAAAACTTGAAGTTGATTTTTTTTCTTCTTTTCAAACAAGAATACAATACAATGTTTTGTCTAAAAAGGTATTTTAAAAAAATCTAGCTTAAAATTCTTTATAGCAATCAAGCACAGGACATAACTTGGTAATTCTGATACAATGAAATCCTTAACAACAACTACAGTTTGTCATTATGAAATCTTAATTATTCTATAAAATTGCTGTTCATTTTAGCTAACATATGTATTTCATTTTGTTTCCATTGAACCTATAACCTTGTCAACTATAAAAACTTGTACAAGGACAATCAAAAAGTTAGACATTCCAAAACTTAAAATTGTAAAAAATTCCAGTCATTACATTCATTTTTTGTTCACTATGACATGGAAGTTTAAACTTTATTTATGCTTATCTGAATAATAGAATCAATTTTAAAACTAAATACATACATATACTAACACTACTAGAGCTGATTTAATGAAAATCATCAAGTTTTTTTGGTTATTTATCAAAAACTTATAAGTATCAACCAGCATCTCATTAATGATTGTTATTGATTTCAGTTTGTAATTTAGGTTAATATTAATTAGTTATTCATCAAAAAAGTAATAAATATTAATGAATAATTAAAAATAAATATACTTATTTGTAAGCAATATGGAAGAAGTAACCACAAGAAATGTTCAATTCTTGTCCTGAAATACTGCACAGAAAAGATTCATAACATCTTAACAGTTAAAAATATGTGAAGGAAAAGTATGCATGATCCCAAAGAACAAGATTTTTTCCCAAAGCAAACCAATTTACTGAAATGAGTACTGTGACTGGAAAGCATGCCATAAATTGTAAAGTCTTTATATCGAATGTTCCCCACAGAGAACACAGGCAATTCCATGAAATTTTGAAACAAAAGGTTGCATCTATATTTCATCTGTTGTAGTATAATTAACATTGCACAAAAAATTTAAAAATAAGGTTAAAACATAGAATAGAGGAAAAGTCGCCCAAAATCAGTCACCAAACTATCTATACGTAGAGATAGGTATTCCGAGAGTAATGAAGCAAAGCCAAAGTAACAAAGAGCTGAATTCTATTAGCATCTACATGAAGATCGCTAAATCCAAGGGTCTCCTATTCCACACTTAAACCCATTTATGCCTACTGTTCCATTTTTGTAACAGCAGTCGAGTGAAAGCGTTTTTTAGTCTAGTAGTTTAAGATCACATGTGTGATTGGATTTGTGACATCAGCCGGGCATAACAATTTTTTTTAAAACATTCAGTTAGTCACTCCTGCAGATATTTGCCTGCAACAAGGTTGTGAAAGTTGGTTTATATTTTTCTGATGGTTTTTGAAAAATTACCTATAAACAGGTAAATATAACTTTGTTTGCATTATACTCTATAGTTGTAATTTTTTTTTTTTTTTTTTTTGTTATTACTCTGCTAGTTACTCTTTCCTACTGCAACAAGAAAATACAGAAGTTATTATTTTTGTATTAGTTTTAGGGTTACAATTTCTAGTGTTCCATTTTTGGAACACGGGCAAAACACTACCAAAAGAACTTACATATATTCCCTTCATAGTTTTTTGTTGAACTTATTTTTCAAGTCAAAAGAAATCCAGAAAAACCTTACATGAGCCGACTTGTTAGAAACTGATAACATAAAAGCAAAAGCTATAGTTATACAACCACATGAGAATTCTACAGTGCCTGTTTCTGATGAAGAAAGACTCTGAAGAGCAAGATTAGTGGAACAATAAAAAATCTGCTTGGTTCTTTGCTGCATGCTTCTGCTTATCTTGTTCTGGATGATTCTTTTGATATTGACTGATCCAAATGATCATCCATATTTCCCTATATTTGATTCTCCTGCAGTTAGGGTTGCATTTACTTCTAATATGCAACAATCACCTACAACAAAGGAAAGAAAGCCTCCCAAGTTGTACGCAAAGGGAAAAATGTATCTATATTAAGAGTTACACAGTTACAAATTACAGAAGTAAAAATGCCTGTAGAACTTATTGAACTTTTTCTGAATGATGTTGTCATTAAACTCATTGTTACATACACGATAACATTGACAAACCACCATTGGAATCTGATGTTGTTCTAAAGAAAAAGGAAAGAGGCTCATTTGATTATCGAATTGATGGCAATTGTAATATTGTCTGCAGGTGTTGTGACTGTTGCACATCTGGTGCTGGTGAGAATCCACTATCTCATGTCAATCGTTATTCTCAAGCACACACAAAAAGAAAATTCAAGTCCAGCAGCAGAATATGATAAAAGTATACAACCAGTTTATGGAAGGCATAGATTGAGCTGATGAAAACATCAACAAGTTACGAGAAGAAATCTGTGGCAAGAAACAGTATTCAAGTCCACTGTTTTGTTTTGAATTGGTCATGCAAAATGCTCGACAATTTCACAAAACTTAATGCAAAACCAATGGATCTTCTAGAATTTCGTCATTGTGTAGCATGACATTACCTAGAAACTTACAGTAATCCTGCCGAACCTGGCAGGACAGGAAAACCAAGAGGAAAATGTAACATCAATTCACGCCATGATGGCATGAATCATACATCATCAAGCAAGGCAAGCAAACGTGTTGTGCTCAATGCCACAAAAACACTCCAATTCAATGTGAAAAATGTAATGTTGCATTACATGTGAAATGTTCCTCTGATTATCACACTGAATATTAACCACATTCAATAATCAGGCTGTGGGTAGCCTAGTGGTTAGAGCATCGATCTTCAGACCGGCAGGCCTGGGTTCGATGCCACCAAATACCCGCCGAGTACACACGGAGAACGTGCTCATTAAATCAGTGGGTCTGAATGGTGTCGCCATCTATCGTGTTGTGTGAGCAAAATAGTACCGTCACCTTCATGGGGAGGGGGGCTCAAAGCTTAGGCTAACGACAGGCGTAGATATAGCCCGTTGCCATGATGAATTACGTGGGCCTAAGAATCTGATTACGTCAGACAGGTGGCATAGTAACACAACAATAATAATCATATTTAATACTTAGTAACAAATACAGCAGTTGTTTTTTACTAGTGTTCCAAAAATGGAACACCATATTACTCATATGGTGTTACATGTATTACTCATACATGGCATGAAATATAAAAAAAATTCAACGAATTGTTTTTTATATTTTTTAGCTAACATAAAAGAATTTCATGTAAAATTTCAAAACTTTCAACCTCCTGCATAAATGGGTTAACCCTTTAAAGATCCTAAATAATGGTAATAGTTTGCAATTGATTTTTTTTAATGGCAAAAAAGGGTGAAATTGTCGAATCGGCCACTGGTCCGCCAAATTATGAAAAATCGCTAATTTGGCGGGTTTTGCATGTTTGTGTTTTGGAGTAGCAACCCTACTACAACACAATCCGACTTCTCCTCACTGATACAAAATCAAAAGGGTTACCAGATTTGGCGAGAAAACACTTGGCAGGATAAGTGTCCGATTCGACAATTCACAACCCAAACAAGGACATTTAAACAAACTTTCATAATATATATTTCACTGTGTTTTTTAAAATCACTATAAATTACTCAATGAGCAAGAATAATTTAACAACTATGGATAATGAACATTTAAATAAAAAAGAAAGTTGAAAATCATCTTACCTTAACACCAATCACCATTGGGTAATTCACAAGTTGCAAAAGGAACATATTGCAGTTCAGATTGAATAACTGGATCTTTAAATTTTCTACCTATTAACCTTTTGAAGCTGAGCAGTGTATTTTTTAAATTTGTTATTTGCTTATTTTTCGCTGTAACTCCTAAATCTCTCGTTTTTTTCCCGAAGGCAACATATGTCCTAAAAAGATAATTAAAAATAAATCACAAGATAATTACATTTCACACATTACAAATTAATCCCCTAAATGAATGAATTTACCAAAGACATTTGTTCAGGAAAAATATGCTTTTCAAAAGGATTTGAAATTGGGAATTTAAGAACAAAAATCAAAAATATATCACCACCATA